>VCCN01006896.1:5401533-5422388 GCA_006491835.1 Architeuthis dux
TTTTTTTTTTTTTTTTGGCGGTGATATATTGAAAATTTCATTTTTACTCATTCTTCCTTTCTTCTCTCTTTCCTTGTGTTTCTCCCCCTCGACCTCCCCCCTTCAATTAACTCTTCATCTCTGCTGTTTATAAATAGAACATATACAAGGTATCCATAAAGTCCCTATCTCTTTGTTTAAATTTCTATCTTGACTCTTAAATTCATGGACCGCTTGTAACCACTTGTCTTGACAGTGGCACTCTTCAATGAATAGCATAATGAAATAGTGGAACTCTTTTGTGAATTGAATTTTAAAAAATTCACCTAATGGTCAAAAGGGAGATAATTTCAATTAGGAGTTATTTCCCTTGATAATGACATTGATTTTTTTGTTTTTAAAAAAAATGAATTTAAGCGTTAAAATAAACAGACTTTATGGACACCCTGTATTCATGAATCTTTTGCCATACTTTCTCAACTAATGGACAATCTTATCTGACTGAATTGTTGAATGCCCCCACCAAACTATAAAAAAAAACAAGAAAAACAGGGGAAGAAAATGAAAATAAACTTTAAAAAAAAAAAGAGACAAACTGATATTTTTTTTTTTTTACCCAAGTTTTGTCAACCACCTGTTTACATAATCAGACTGGAATGTCACCAAAACTTCGACTACTTTGTCCTCTTTTTTTTTTTCTCTCTCTCTCTCTCTCTCTTGGCTTTTTCTGATTTCTTTTTCTACTTTTCATTTCATTATTATATTTAAAAGAAAATGAATAAAAATCATTGAAAAAGTTGGCCTGTCTTCACCATTTTATTACTGATAAAAATGTTTATAATTTCTCTTCCACCATAGGGTCCCAATGTGTAAGTATTTAAAATTGGTGTGTGTACAAAATAAATGGACCCAGAATAAAGTGTGGAATTGTGCGGTACTGGAGGTTGGATATATCAACAGTTAACTTCCACAATAAGAGGAATCTAATGCTGGTGCCAAAGTCGTGTAGATTTTAAAGAAAGAAAACAGTGGTTGTGTAAAACCCACTCCCTTTAACAAGAAAAGGAATACTGTAGCATCTAGAATGCAATTCAGCATTATGAAGTATGAGAGAAAATTTGTAAGTATTTTCATCAAGCTCTTTTCTGATTGGATTAAATGTCTTTTTGGTCAAGCTCTTTTTCGATTGGATAAAATTTGTAAGTATTATTGGTCAAGCTCTTTCTTGTTATATTTCTGTCCACATGGGCAACTATCTTGGTTGGCATTCCAACCAATCAGAAAACCCCTAACAGACTTTTTTCTCTAAAAATTCTCTATCACTCGACAATCTATATAAAAAAATTGTTGGCCATATTCAGATAGTAATTTTAAGCTGAACACAACAAGTAAAATTAGATAAGTATGCTCTATATTGCATGAAATTCATACTTTATTTGTGTTACATGTTTAACATGTCGTACAATGAACATTAATAGAAATGTGGAATATAATAAAATGCATTTCCTTTAGGTTTTTCCTTCTTTATTGTTAAAAGTGATGAATATTACATAGAACACACAACCTTTGGTCTAAGAGAAGCAACTTATATGTACCGTCCAATTTATTGGTTTAAAAGATTATTTTTAATTATATATCAGTACTTTAAGTAGATAATTATATTTTTAACTTCTCTGCCATGGACAAGATAACACATCTTAGCAAGTTGTCAGTCCAATGATTGAGATAACTTGAATAGTTTTTTTGTTTTTTTTTCCTTTCATATATTTCTGTATATATATTAGATATTCTGTTGTACATATTAGTTGATTTGTATGAAAATAGAACCGTTTTAAACATGCAATGAAGACTTTCTATTTTCATTTTTTTTTTTTTTTTTTTTTTTTTTTTTTACAAGAAAAACCCTGCACAGGAGTTACAATGTTAAAAAATATACTTGGCAGCAAACAGGTTTTTAAAAAGGGTACACATAGAATAGTGGGGTCCAATGATTTGAGACAAAAGTTATTCCCCTTGAATACATGGACATACACGAAAATAATCCCTTACGTAAAAAGTGTTTTCGGTTGCACAAGATGAGGTTAGAAAACAATAAAAACAAGATTAAAGTGTATATCAAGTAAAAAAAATTTAAAAAAAAAAAAAAATTTAATGGCCAGATGTTTTTAAACGTTAAGCTTAGTAATTAATTGATTTCTAGTTACACACACTTCGATCATAGAAGATGCTATGTGTGTGTGTGCACTGCGATTACTCGACACAGTTGTCGAGTAATCGCAGTGCACGCACACATTGTACAAAGTTAGATGTATGTCCGTGTATTCAAGGGGAATAACTTTTCTTACAATAGTCATGTCCAACGATTTAAGACAAAGTTATAAATAGTCCCTGACTTGACAAATAAAAGGAAATTTATTCGCAATGAGGTGTATGAATTCTTTTTCTCTTTTTAGTTGTTTTCTAACTTTTTACGTAAGGGATTATTTTCGTGTATTTAAAGGGAATAACTTTTGTCTCAAATCGTTGTACCCCACTATTATGTGTACCAAAAAAAGTTACTTGCTGAATATAGTTGATACTTGAGACATAACCTGTTGCAACTTCTCAATAAAACCATTTTAACAAATTGTACTGTACTTCCCGGCTGGTAAAACACTTTTTTTTTCTTCTTTTCCTGAAAAATATTTGATAATAGGTCCAAAATGTGTTTTTATAAAAAAAAAAGTAAATACATAGTTTGAATTTGATAAATGATTAATCTGTAATCTGCTTTTTCGTAATTTAAATTAAAAACCTTTAAATTCAGAAATGACCTCAACTAGGGTGAGTAAACATTTTATTTTTTATAAGAATTTTAATAATACAATCTTTCCAAAGAAGAAAAAAAACTCTCCACAGAAACCAGTTTCTAAAGCAGAACCTCTTACAAGAATGGTTGAAATCACCAAAAATATTCCGTTTTGAAGTTGGCCCAAAATGTGATAATTATCTTTGACAGAAAGAAAAATGACGCTGTACTGTTGGCGACTTGGATTTGCTAGTACAGTAAGCGATTTATTTGTCATTTTCTGAAAAAATCTCTTTGTGTCATACCAATTATAGCGTCTTATCAGCCGGGAAATACTGTAATTTAAAAAAAAAAAAAAAAAAGTATTTTGTAAATGTTTGGTTTTCTTTTTCCAGCTGATTGTAGGTGGGGGGAGGGGGTGACTCGGATTGAAGTTTTTGTATCAGCCATGTCTGCAAAGTACCTGCTGACTTAGACTCTTGGCCTTGGTTTCAAAGATATCCATATGTTCCTTGACAAATTGATGGTTTTTGTTTATCATAAGGCCGGTTTTGTCAACCCAGAATTTGTGTCTGTGGAAGGGATGGAAAAATAAGGTTTTAATTAGCGGTTACATAAAAGTACAGAGGAAACTGCTTATTGTTATCACTTTGGGACAGGGTCTTTTAGAATCTTATTGTTATCTTATCAAATTCATTGTTATAAACAACTTCACAATATAGAAAAATTGGCAAAGTTGGATGACTTAACCATGAAAAATGGATTGCATCATAAGGACTGATTTGACTGAACACTGCTAAAGAAACTAACAATTTTCTTTTTACTTTTGTATTAAGCTGGCATGACAATGACTTTTTTTTTTTTTTTACTAAAACTCAAACAAAGATTATTTTATTGTTTTTATTAAATCAAGTATTGTAAACCATTTTTGACTGCTATTTACCCTCATCTTAATTTTTAGTAAAATCACAATGTGTAGAATGGTTTAAATGAATAATAGCTTTTTTTACTAAAACTAAGTTGAATTGTAATTAAATAAACTAAAAGTTAAGATGAAGGTAAATAGTTTAAAAATGGTTTACAATACTTCATTTAAATAATAAAATAATCAATCCCTTTTTTTACTAAAACCAAAACAATAACACTGCTGTGCCGGTCTTAATGAAATTGTGATTAAACAAACTAAAAATTAGGATGAATGTAAATAGTCAAATATTAATTTTAAAAAAAAGAGTAACAAGAAAAGATTTTATTTTTATAACTCAAACTGTCATTACTTTCATACTAACCTATCGCAGCGAAAACAATGTTAGTTTCTTTAGCAGTGATCGGTCAAATCAGTCCTTATGATGCAATCCATTTTTGACGGTTAAGTCATCCAACTTTGCAGAAAAATTAATATGAAAATTTCATATTAATTTTTCTTATTTTTAATTCATTTTAAATAATGTTTGAGACCAACTGATTTTGAAAACAACCATTTGATAACATTATCCCTGATTCTAATAAACAGCTTCCTCTATATAAATGCCAAAATTGAATCAATGTTCATTTACACACATTAAAGCAATGTCTTTATTAATAATCCTTCTGTTGCCTTCAGGATTTCCTCACTGATAAAATGCGTCTTTCCTCTTATTCTTTGGCTTATATGGTGACCCCACACCAAGGGGCAGGATTGCCAGATTAGTTTTCTCAAAATCAGACAAATTTAGTCAACCTTGCTCCAAATCTGTCAAATTCGGCCAGAGAAAGTGGCTAAAAATAGCTATATCATTATCACAATTAGAATAAATAGCTAAAAGTGGCTAGAACTGATATCTAAAAACAAGAAATATCTAAATTTAGAAACGCTGAGTGGGGCCTTAAATTGGACAGTTTTGGATGTCCGAATCTTAAAATTTTTAATCGGACATACAGGGCAAAAAACAGACACAATGTCCGATTTCGGACATAGCTGGCAACCCTGCCAAGGGAGATAATACCTTATGCCGGCGCCATCTACCTTGAAGCCTTAACTCTAAACAGCCAATTATAATTCATGATTGTTATTTCAGTTCTCTCTTGCTAAGTGGATACATAATGACCCTCGTTAGTAAGGAGAATCACCCAATTGCCCCTACCTCAAGTGCATGAGGTCCGTCCAGAAAGTATCTAGCCACATAGAATATCTCGAACTGGTTGTGTGGCCTTGATATAACTTGGCAACTTACTGTGTTTGCATGAACACTCTCCCATGGTGTTACTCAGGAATAGAATCTCAATTTGGTTCTTGTGGGAAAATTTTCTGCTATATCTATACTTTGCTCGACAGTGTAGAAGTGGATTGTAATCTGAGTTGTCATAACTGTTTCCTGTGAAAGGTTTAGAAGTCAATATTTATCTGATTTAGCTGTCCAATCTGTAGTCAGTTAATTATTCACACTATTTAGCAAACCCAGAAGGTTATAAAGGTATGTGAACAAAGAACTGGGAGAGTCCACTCTGCACACATTGATTGGGTCAAGTATTTATACCCATGCATGTGTAGAAGTCACTTTTCTATAGCAGTAAACAGAACACTACTCAGAAGAGCTGATACACAAGGTAGGTAACTTTCCTCTCCTCTTATTTCTCTCTATGCATATAGACGGATTGAATGCTTCTGTTGCCTTTTATAATCTGGCACGGGTTGCAGAGAATGGAATTAGCTATATGGTGTTGGGAATGAACTGAACCCGAACCATTCAGGGTGTTTAAAAAAAGATACAACCATCTTTTTGACAACTTAGATTTAAAATAGTTTAAATACAACTATTTTTTTAAAGACACAAAGATGCTAATTACAGATACATTTTAACTTTACAATTGAAATCAATTTTATTACATTAGAAAACAACAGTTGACACAACACAAAGGGATGCTTGAATGAGGCTAGCACATAATGCAATCATTTCAACTGTTAAATACTGTTGTCTATGAGTCCAGTGTTGCCATGTGACTAATATTGTTGCATAAAATGTATGTGCACGTAAATCTACCCTCTTATCCTTTGGGTTGCGTCCTTTATGAAACACCCTGTATTTGCCACCATTTCTGAAGAAGAGATACCCCTCCCATATGGATTGTACACTTAAAGAAGGCTGTAGAATGGATTGGCTGAAAATTTGTACAAGCAGCATAAAGACTGAGATCAGTACACTCAACTCTTGGAATGAGAACCAATAGGATTTAGTATATAATGTCCCCCTTATTATTATCTATATATAATATTAAAAATCCCATTCTGTTTATGACCTCGGATGAAGTATGGATCAAGCACCCCCTAATTAACAGAATTGAAACTGACACATTTTGCCTCAATACCAGACGACGTCACTGAATATCACTAAACATTGTGATGTAAACATTTTCTTAACTTTCTTTTTTGCTCATAATTTTTCTGGACAGGATGAAGAAAAGTTTTAAAAAACTTTGAGATTAAAATTAAAAGAGTGAGATCGAAATTAATAAACTTGACAAAAATGGTCCGTGCAAAGTTAAAGCTGCGATTTTCCCTAAAAACACATTGTATTTGTTTATCTTGCTAAGACTGACGTTTCAGTGATGTCATCCATTGTCAAAGAAAAATGTGTCCGTTTCAATTTGGGGGTGCTTGATCCATGACTTAAGTAGCCAAAACCACGCATTGTAGCCAGAGGTATTGAATTTAAGTTAATACATTTTAGGGATACATTAACTTAAAAAATGCCAAAAAAAAAGATTTGCAACTTGATAATAATAGTATGGGGTCTGTTCATGCTCACTCCTACCTATATAATAATGACCAATTTGTCGAGGGATATAACTTTTAAATGCTAATTATAGAGTAGTCTCCCTCATTTATTTATAAATCCAGTTTCTTTCGGGTCACGTCAGATTGCACTAACTTTCTCTCAAAGAATGATTCCCATTATAAAATAACACCATGCACTCGATTTCTGTTCCTGGGTAGTGAGTGTTATTTTCTGATGGCTTATGTGTAAAAAGTACAGAAAATGGCTACTATTCCCTTCAAACTTAACTTTTGTGGACAGGATATTCATATGTAATTGTGTGGCGAAAGACTTGATGTTTCACAGATCGTGCGTCAGCGAAGGACCCGGATCTTCTTGTCACAGCTCTTTTAATCCCAAACCTTTCACAGTAGATCTGGAACACTAATGCTTTACTTGTCCTCTGGTTCTTTGACACAGCCAGAACAGTAGGTGAAAGACCCGTATGATATAAAGGCGAAGCGATGGTCGAAGAGACAGTCGCGTTTTGGACTGTTACAACATTGTTGTCAGTCCGAGTTTTGATTTAGGTGAATGCTTACCATTGATTGTCTAGGAAGACAAGAAATCCCCGCAAGAAATGGAAATTTTTCTTACTTCGTGATTAAAAATGTGCAAATTCACCCTTTTGTCCAATTGGGAATAATTGACATTTTCTATACTTTTTAGACATAATCAATCAGAAAATAACATTTATTAACCAGGAACAAAAACAAAGTTTTTAAAAAGTAGCATAGTTTAATTAATTAGTTTATTTAACTAGATTAATTAATTAATTAGTCACTCACCTAAAATGATTATACTCATCCAATGTACGAACTCGCTTGTTGGACATTATCAAGAAAATATCTCCAACTCTGACCTGTGGACAACCACAAATGCCTCTCTGGAAAATGGCTTCGTGATTTTCCAGTTCCTGCATATTCGTTTCTGGTAAACAAAATAAAATCACGAGAAAAAAGGTTTTAGTGTATTCATCTTGCAAACACGCAACAAATTAAAAAGAAAATGTTTTGTTTTTTTTAAACCAACATATATAGACTTGTCTTTTGGCTTGTTGTGACCAAGAGAGCTCAAGTTAATTATAGCAGAATTAAAATTTGCTTATGTAGATAACTAGAAATCAATTAATTACCTGCTTTAAAAACATTAAATTAGTATGGGCAACCTTTTTGATCTAGTGGGCCACATAAGATATTTTTCATCTTTATTCGAGAAACAATTTTTATTAAAGATCTACATCCGTTAACCAAGTAAAAAAAAAAAAAAAAAATGGAAACATTTTTCCGCCAGTAATTTTGTGCTTTTAATCCGTTAGACCCTAACCATCTTCCTAGAATTGTCTATAGTTTTGAGAAGGGTCATTAATATTCAAATGGTTCTTCAATTAACAAGGAGTTCAATCGTCCGAAGTACAATTCAAATCTTCCTAGAAGTTAGCTTTTAGAGGGGGGGGGGGTTCTAGTTACAATGTAACTGTATGCTAAACTTCCAGTCCGTTGTATGCAAATTTCAAAAATACGATCATATTACAGAAAGTATACTTAATTGTGTTTGTCTGAAATAAAAATTATCATTGTTTTGGCTTTGCAAATCAATACTATTTTACAATATAAAATAATCTTTCTCAGAAAGTCAATAAGATTGTAAATAAATGCCACGATTCACAAAAAAAATGTTGCTGCAGGCCTAGTCCTATGGTAGCACATACATGTTTTAAAGCATCTGCCCCTAAAGATAAAAAAAATTGTTCCTTACTTAATAAATCATTTAGCACAAACCCATGAGCTGTGCCACTGTCGTCAAATGTGCTGGTCATGTTGACAATCATCACTGTCAAAAAGAAAAAACATGAAAAGTTTAATTCAATTTATGTTTCTTGTGTGGATGTAAGGGAATCCGACAGAAAGTTAGATATGATTAGACTATGTGGAAAAGTGTGTTACATCTCAAACATTTATTATCATGAAGATAAATCTACATCAGAAGAAGAAATTCGAACATAGAGACATGTGCCATCTGGTCTGGGTAGTAGAAAATAAATAATTTCTTTTCCACATTGTTAATCAAATTCAATTCATATAAAACTTAATTTATAAAAAGCTTACTTCATTTATAATGTAACTGAAAAAAGTTGGTGCAGTCTTTTTTTTTCTGATTGTTTAATTAAGTTTGTAGGGTTGCCATTTTCCTAATGTGTATCTTATTCCGATGTGATGAGAGTGTGTAGGAGAAGAGAGAGAGAGAAGTCCATCAAACAAGGGAAGGTGAGAAAAAATTAAAAAAACTAGAAAGCCCTCAGAGCACATATCTCTGTCAATAACCATAAACATATTTTATAATGAGATGCCCATAGAGGCATTATACATCGTTTAAATGTATGTTAAAAGAAAAGAAAATGCTGTAGATAAATTATTACATAGAAAATACTTACCTATCTGTTCTTTGACACAAGCCTTTTTCTCCAAAAGAGTAAAGTTTAAATTAATCCATTGGCTTGGACTTTCGTAACAGGTCACACACTCTCCTGAGAAAAAGGAGAGAAAGTTTCATAAGAGGAAAAGAAAATCTCCAATGAAAGGAAATATATGGCAATCGTGATCTTTCCCGTCTCCTTAGGGCTGCCGCTGTGGAGCTGAAGTGGAAAAACCCAAGTCGCTGTGCTCCAGAGCGGCAGCAATATGGAGATGGGAAATTTACAGTGAACGATTCCCTGCATTTTGTGGATCCAAATGATCCAACAATCGACACAATAAACCAAGTGGAAGGTTCTTGGACCCATGCGAAGGCAACATTTAGTAGCATGCACAGTACCTCGGACCAATTATTTACATCTTACTTACCAGAGTTTAGGTGGAGAATAAAACACAAATAAAACCAGTTTGGAAATATTCTGTACTGGATTTCACATTATTACGCTAACTCTAAAAATAGCAACCCTACCACCTAACCCATCCTTATCCTTTGTTCAATTTTATTTATCAAGCTTTTGCTTGAATAAAAAAACAAAAAAACAGTCTCTTTAACCACATTGCCTGATATCAGTAGACCAGTTAAAAAAAATTTTTAAAAATGCTGCTCTGAGGAATCTTTCTATCTCTTTCGTTGACTTCACCAACAACAGCGGCGGACTTTGGTAGTTTCTGGTATCAGCAACAGCTGAAGCAGCATCCATATGGAGATGGGATAGCCGAAAATATTATACTGTTTATGTAACCAGTGATATCACAGGTAGGATGTATTAAACAACCACATCAAAGCTTACATTAACTCTAAACAATACATATTTAAGGACACATTCATTCATTGGAAATTATTTGTATTAATATGTTAAAACCCACACCCACAAAGGGCACCTGCCAGGAGCAATTGTTAAGAAATTAGTCAGTGAGTTTGTTCCTTACTGGGTGACCAAAATTTGTGACATTTACACCAAGCTAAGCTTAGCAAATAACCATTGCTCCATAGTGAAGTGCCTTAACGAGCTAGTTTTGTGGACCATTACTACTGTAGTGATGTGCCCCACACTTGTGGCCTTGTGCCAGACTAAGCTAAACTTAGTAAATCTACATCCGCACACACACGTGTGTATATATTATACTGATAGTGTATAATAGGATAATATCACAACATATCCAGACAACATAAAATCTACACGAAGAAAAAACATTTCCAGATATAAACAGGCTAACACGACCCACCCCCCCACATTATATATATATAAACAGGCTATACCAAAATATTCTCACACAGACAGGCTAACATCTTCACAACACACAAAATCACTACTATCTTCTCTACACACCACACTCTGATCAACACATTTTCCCCAAAACACTCAAGTCGAAATGATGCGTGTGTATACATATGCAATGTACTTTAACAGATCTGCATAAATTGGCAATGCCCAACTCCTCCCAAACTTACTTTGAGCACATTTGCAGACTTTTTTGCTAGAGTCGCACAGAAGGTTGATCAAATCTTTTTCCCGCGACAACTGATAAAATTTGGTGCAGCTTTCAACTAAAAAGGGAGAAAGAAAATTACATTTTAATTGGCAAAGGTAAATCTCTATCATAATAAATCCTATAAGAGCAAATCCACTACAAAAAATAGCTTTGAGGAGAAAAGACTTATTCTGCTTGTCACAACATACGACTGTTACGTGCCGATTGGTCGAAAGAGTGACCAATCAGTAGAGAGAATTCTTCATATTTGTTAGTTTTCTGAAAGATGCTTTCAAGGCTCACTGACTGGGAGCGAATGGGAATAAACAGATGAAGAATACTTAAGCCACTTAAGATTTGCCGATGACATTTCCATGACGTCAGAAGCATCTTAGGCTTAAAGATGAACAAAGACAAAAGTAATGTTCAATGATAAAGTCCCCAAAAAGGCCATAAAGTTAGATGAATACATCTACCTAGAACAGGTAATAAAGCTAGAAAAAGACCATAACTGCAAAATAAAACGATGCATAAAGATAGATTGGAAAGCATTTGGTATGAATAGAGACATTCTGAAGAGCACCTTGTATACTTTACGCTTTAAGCACATTGACAACGGTTGCATAATACCAGCCATGACTTACAGATGCGAAACCTTGAAATTAACAAAACGAGCTGAAAACCAACTTAGAATAGCACAAAGTCATGGAAAGAGCAATGCTAGGGATAACTAACAGATAGAAAAAGATCAACATGGATCAGAGAGAGGACTAGAGTGAAGGATATTATGCAAATAATTAAGCAGCAAATCGTCAGTTATGGTCTTTTTCTAGCATTATTACCTGTTCTAGGTAGATGTATTCAGAGGGTGCAGTCAGCGTATTCTAGGCCTCAGCCAAAAAGGCTAGTCAAAAATTGAAAGTGAAAATGCTTCATCTCACAGTTCCAAATAATTGTGGACTATTAACTGGTACTAAAAAAGATAATTTAATTTGAAAACCAAATAGCACATCAGTAAAAGGAAATACAACCTCCTGATAAAACGCAACAATAAGATAAAAAGGCTAGTCAAAAAGTTAAAATGCTTCATCTCAGTTCCAAATAATTGGGGACTATTAGCTGGTAGTAAAAAAGAAAGCAATTCAATTGGTTAGTCTAGTTAGTCACTCAATAGAAACTGTCACGTGAACAATGTTTTTTTATTGTTGGGGGTGATCAATGAGTAAGTTATATCTCTCACCTTTTGTTGGGCCATGAAAACAGGCATAAACGCTGCTGGACACAAACTAAGGGAGCAATTTAGCATAAAATTACATTGCAAATTGAACCTATTCAGGGGTGAATTTTAAAAAAACAAACAAAAAATAAAATTTTTCTAGATATAAGGAGTAAATGTTTTAGCCCTCTAGCTCCATTAGTTTGGCCTGTACACGCAATAGATAAAAACTGAAGAAACCTACCTATCTAAGTTGGTCTGGTAGGCTATGTTGATGGTTTCTAAAAATTCAATTTGAAAGCCAAAGAACGTATCAATCAAAGGATATTTGACCTCGAAAGTTGAGGTAAAAAGCCACAATAAGATGAAGAAAAGAATTTGCTAAAGATCTACATCCGTTAACCAAGTCAAAATAAAAAATAGAAACAATTTTTGGTAAAGCTCTACATCCGTTTCCATTTTTTCCGACTTGGTTAACAGATGTAGATCTTTAGCAAATTCTTTTCTACCAATAAAAAAGATTCCTAAGGAAATGCCTTTTCAAAATAATTTAAGACTTACTTGGTTCCAACTTAGTGTAGAAGACAACTCTGCTAGTATTTTTTGTTGACTACTTACTTGAATTGTAGTAAACATAGACATGAATTGGGGCTGGCATCAGACGATTGCGGGTGGTCACAGGACGGAACAGCAAAAGTTTTATCTCCAATTCTCTGTCGAATGGAACCTTGGGGCAAAGAAAGAAAAATTAAACTTTTTATAATTAATTTTGTGTAGTGGAGACACTGATAATCCACTCACCTGTCGCTTGTGTTCTGTGTGCAAAAAGCCGAAAGAGGAAAGCGAGCAACAGCAATAAAGGAATCGTTGTGGCAGTGACCCTCCCGGGTGTGCAAAGCTTGCTGCAGTCAGTCTCACCAGCTGACAGTCATCCAGGTGTTATAAAAGCCCCACCTGGATCGGTGGCGGACACATTAGTTGAAACCATCTTAGCTAGTTGCACTTTACAAATGAGATGTTAAGAGGTGAAGGAAGAGGAGAGAGAGAGACTTTGGTAGTCCATTGTACAGAGGTGTTGGAAGTTGTTGCGGTGATGGATCGAAAAGAGTACCTTGCAAGGTTTTGTTCTGTCATCGTGCTGACATGAGATACTGGCATTCAAGTTCTGTTGTTTCCCCAGGCCCTTTTGTGCTACTTTTTTATGTCCCTGTGACTTTTTGCAAAGAGCATGTGTCGTTTTATGCAAACAACTTGCATTTTGAATACTATTTTCCTTCATCTGAATATTTTAGTTTTTTTTATCACAACTTAACTTGTTGCCGTAGATCAGCTGTTAGATCCTAGGTAGATTTCACTTGGAAATCAATCAGCACGTTAAAGAATGAACAACTGGACACGCTTGTGTTAGTTACAGAACTACTCATTTATTCGGGCGCCCTGCTTTCGTATGCAGGGATAACAACACATACATGTGCATTAGTTTTGCACATGATATCTAACAATTCCTCTGCGCTGAGTCAAAACTATTTTACTAGTGCAGGGGTGAAACCTACCCTGACTATTGTCCAGAGATTATTCTGCCCTGTGGTGGACAATTTCTTTTGGATTTTATTATTTACTTTTTGTTCAAATCACATGTCCCGTCTCTTAGGAGGATTTCTTTTTCGAATTGGATAAAATCTGTCCAAGGGAGATAACTCCTGTTCTATTAACTGCTAGTTACAGTTCTTTAGAAGATAAGAGGAATAAGTATAAATTCTATAACTAGGAAGTGACTCTACATTGAGCTTAACGGCAGCTGATACACGAATAAAATAAAACCTCAATGCTGCCGATTCCAAGAGGAGGAAGGAATTTAATTTATTTCTTTGCAATGAAAACTTGTTTTCTAAAGAACTTACCGTGTTGAAATAAAGGGTCAGTTTTTCGTTATCATGTTTGTAATATTTGGTGATCACTCTATCTTGTTTCAACTGAAGAAGAAAGGAATAAAACATTATGAAAATGGCCAACGATTAAAAGCAGCAAATTCTATAACTAGGAAGTGACTCTACATTGAGCTTAATGGCGGCTTATATGCGAATAAAATAAAACTTCAATTCTGCACATTCCAATCCTAAGTATTTAGCATATCTCTAATAAATATTAGGAAATTCTTTGTACAATCATACTCCTATAAAAAAATAATTAACCGGGTCACACGGAAGTCACAACATAGAAAACGGGTTCGCCCAACCAGGGTGGTTTAAGGGTGCGCCGTGATTTCAAATCGACTGGGAGTTAGAGAGAGTAGGGAACAGCTTCTCCCTACCCGCCAGGGTCAGGGAGAGAGTCGCTAGAATTTTAACCGAAACAGAAACCAGCTCAGCATTGAAGCTATCAACGGGAATAAAAACGAACCCATATTTTCTATTGAAAATAATGAATTTTGTCGTCTTTCTATCCATTAATGTGGGAGAGCCTTTCTCCAGTATGGACCAAAATGTTATATTTTCCTCCACAGAATTTTCAGCCCCGAAAATGTACAACCGAACGACAACATCTCCTGTTGGCAGAACATGTACAACCAGCATTATTCTACACTAAAGACTTAAAGGCCCTACATATATTTTTGCTTAAATTATGCAGTTTTACACAATAGTTATTATTTCACTTATGTAAATACGTTGTATTTAAAAGATATGGTATTTGTTTTCATAGAAATTTCTGGGTGTCCTATGTGAAAATGTAATTTACTTCTGTTCGGGTTGATGGTAAAACCTAAACACAATAAATGTCTACTGGGACAAATATGTCCCGGGATAAATGTATAATGAGGCAACAACATGCAACTGATAACAACTCATTAACATTACTAAAACCTTAACTTTATTACAAAAAGTACAGCTGAACCATATTGCTACCTGTTAAATGCAAATAAATGGGATTCAAAGAAGACTCACCTGCTCCAGAAGTTCCTCATGAGTGTCATACCCCGTCAAAAGATCCATGTCCAAGACAACCATTCCAGGATCTGTTGTTCCAAGATACCTGCAAGAAACAGACTAAGAATGAGCAATTTGAAACTTATCTTTTTTTCAAGCTGCCATGCTGATTTCACTCATTACTACTGCAGGTATACACTAATGAAGGTTATCTGTTAGAAAATATGTGTAGGTTTCTGTAATGTTTTAATATATATATATGTTAAATCAATAAGTAATGTATGTATATGTTAAATCAATAAACATGCCAAAGCAAGCTCCCAGCAGTTCCCATTCCGTTTCCAGTCCCAGAAAATGTGGCTTGGAAGTGAGAACGGGGAAGGCTCAGTTCTTAACACATGTGCCAGGGCTGTTCGCCTGTTATGTCTTCTTTTAACACGCTTAAACACGGTTATGAATCAAAAGCATTATAATTTCATACAGCTAGAACAGAAAGACTAACATAGGCACTAAACACAACAAGAACGTTACAGTTTCATGTTGCTGAAAATACTTAAACCCTTCGAAAGGCAACAGTGTGTATCTTTTCTAAGGCTAATAAAACAAAAGAGAACATTGAAAAGTACAAAAAGTTAAACACCTGTGTGGAAATATAAGTGACCCGCTCAGCTTAGGAAATAGGTATATGCATGGGTGTCCAACAAACAGGATATGACACCTGCGTGGGCGTTCGAGAAACCTATAAAGCAGACCCGAATGGAGAGCAAACACGGACAGAAAACTCAGAGGTCCCAGACATCAGCGGAGCCGAAAGGCACGAGACCGCTGTCCCTGTTGGGGACAGACTGACGGTTCTCCTTATCTCTATCCTACTCTTCATTCTGCAGCCGAAAAGATGTATGCTATGAAATAAAAAATATGTCTCATATTTTTATAACCAGTCTTTGAGTCCTCCCTTTCTATCCAAGTCCAGGACATTCACCCCACTATACAACAAACTAAGCCAAAGAAAAAAGAATGTCACTTATTCTTACCGCAGGTAAATTTTCATGCATAACGTCTGTCCCTTGATGTCCCAGTTTCTGAGGATGGGACCATTCATTTTGGGACAGGATTCCCCGCATAATGGACAACTAAAATAAAAAAATTTTTTTAAAAAAACAACGGATTTTTAATAGAAAAATATTGACATTCCAACACAACGAATAAGTATCGAATTAAGTCATTAAATGAAACAAATGAAGAATTTCCTGATATAAATTAATGAAGGATAAATTTTGTAATGTATGTCATATTTTTCATCGACAATGCGCAGAGTTCACTCACCCTTTCTTGATGAGACGTCGAGTATCTTTCTTGACATATGTGATGACATGCGTGACATTAAAATAACATATTTCTTTTTTCGTAGGTGGACGATAGTACCACATGTTTAGTTCCATCTGGGCGGAACCTATTCCCATCGATTCGATCAGAACTTCATCATTCATGGGAACCTCAAGAAAAGAATAAAGGAGAAAATAAAAAGGGTTGAAACAATAAGGGTAGAAGAAAAAAAAGGGTTGAATCAAAATAAGGGTTAAACGAGAAAAGAGGTTGAACCAAAATGAGGCTTGAACAAGAAGATTAAGTTCTTGAATTAATAAGGTTTTGATTGTTTTGTTTAACGGCACATCGGCCCTTGGTGGTTCATTTAGTGCCGAATTCAGTAGGGGGAGGGGGGATTTCCCATGTCTAGAGACTTGAGGTGGGAGAATCCCAAAAGGGTTGAACAAGAAAAATGGGATTGAATCAAAACAAGGATTGTGTCAAAAAGAAATAAGGGGTTGAGTCGAAATAAGGGTTGAACAAAAAAATGGAATTGAATAAAAACAAGGCTTGAGTCAAAAAGAAAATGGGGTTGAAACGAAATAAGTGTTGAGTCAAAAAGAAACAAGGGGTTGAACAAGAAGAAACAAAGGGTTGGATTGAAAAATGGGATTGAACCAAAGTAAGGGTTGAACAGGAAAATAAGGGATTGAGCCAAAATAAGAGTTAAATAAAAAAAATGGGTTGAACCAAAATAAGGTCTGAACCAAAAATAAAAAGGTTGGACAAAATATATCTTGCAAGAAATTTGGAAAAAAAGATTTTTTAAATACTGTCCAAGTTATGTCATACATTTTCTTTAATTTAAATCTGCCAGTATGACTTGGGGAGGTTGAAAAATTGAAAAACTTATGGAAAATATACATTATAAGTTTTAAAAGTAATTGGAAGTGACATAAGTGGGAGATCAATGTGTTATGATATACTACCACAAAAAGGTTATTTCGAGGTCAACACCTGTGCAGAAATGGAAGTGACCCGGTCACCTCAGCATATGCGTAGGTGTCCAAAAAGCAGGATGTGCAAACCGGAAATGACACCAGCGTGGGCATTCAAACCTGATAAAGGAAGCTAAGAGACAGAGAAAAACGCAGACCCGAACAGAAAGGCAGACCGCCTAGGGCTGGAAAGGCACAAGGCCATGTTCCCTGTTGGGAACAGTCTCTCAGCACCCTTATCTCTCTCCCACTCTTCATTCTCCAGCCGACGAAATGTATGCTATTAAATAAAAATGTCTCATATTTTTACAAGCAAGTTTTTCGAGTCATCCTTTTTGATTGTCCAAGTTCACAATCTTCCTCCCGCAGATGAGCGACCCATGACGAGACGACCCATGGCGGCAGAACAGTGTAAAGGGCTATACAACAAATGAACCCTGACGATTAATGTCATTGTTTAAAGGAGATCGGGGATAAACAGATCGATTTGATTGTTTTGTTTAACGGCACATCGACCCTTGGTGGGTCATTTAGTGCCAAATTGTAGGCAAATTAATGTAGGCACATTTTGTTGTCAAGGTATGTATATCGAATCGTTTTTTAATATTTTTGAGTATAGTTTCAAAGGTTATTTTTTTTAACTAGTGTCTTGCAACTTTGGAGAAAGGTGATTTTTAAAAAAAAAAAATAGTGTCTTGCGACTTTGGTGAAAAACAGGTGGCCCCTGTTTGGGGGGGGGGGATCTTACCCCTCTGCAGGGTATGCAGTCAGCATATTCTAGGCCCAAGCCAACAGGGCCAGGGATGAACAGAATTCAGAGAATGTTAGAAGCAAAAAACGGTTCAGAGAAGAAAAGAGCAGAGAAAAACAAAAAAGGAGTTAGTAAAATAGATTTTTAAAATACTGTAAATTGCAGCGTATAAGTCGAATTTCTAAGCCTAAAAAAAATCTTTCGAAGACGCTGAGTGTAAAATATATAAGAAAAAGCGTCTGCCAAAATCAGAATTTTTAGCAAAAAATCTTGAGGTCGACTTATACGCCACAATTTATGGTAATTAACAAAGAAAAAAAGATCTGTACATCTGGAATGACGTGACTCCAAAGTGAGGTCTCCTTGTTAACTGCCAAATGTCTATTGAGATGAGCACGAGATGAAGTCAAATTAAAAAAGAGGTTGATGTCTGGCGTGATTGTTTTGATTCCATACTCAGCTAAAGCCTGAAGAGCCATCACTGTGTCCTAAAGAAAAAGAAAATAAACAAAAAAGTAAGAGAAACTAGCATTCCAAGGGAAATTATGAATCACTGCCACCCATATATGCTGTGTTGGGGGTGATCAATTAAAAAGTTGGAAAAAGGAGTGATCAACGAATAAGTATCACTAAAAAAGTTCTGAATTTTCAAAAAACAAGTGGACCATTTTAGCATAAACTTACATTGTAGATTGAATTTTTTTTTTTTTTTAAATTCAGGTCCAAAATAGGTTTTTAGTGGGGGGAGGCACTAAAAACCTATTTTGGGGGTGATCAATTAAAAAGTTGGAAAAAGGAGTGATCAATGAATAAGTATCACTAAAAATTTCAAAAAAATAAGCGGACACAAACCTGGGGAGCACTAAAAACCTATTCTGGACAGGAATTTTCAAAATTTCCCTACTCACTGAGGGGAGTGTGTGTGCAAAATTTCAAGTTTCTACTAAGAACTGTAAGGGCTGGGCAAAGTATACAAAAAAATGTCAGAACACATGAATAATCTAAACCCAGCAACAGTTTTTAAACCGATTCTTTTGTGCAGGAAAAGCCTTTGGGTCAATTTTTTCATATCAATAAAT
Organism: Architeuthis dux; assembly: GCA_006491835.1. NCBI lineage: Eukaryota > Metazoa > Mollusca > Cephalopoda > Oegopsida > Architeuthidae > Architeuthis > Architeuthis dux. Next base: position 5,420,318 of record VCCN01006896.1, read on the forward strand.
ATGAACTTCTGACAATGGAAGTAAAAACAACAGATAGTGCTTGACCCGTAGGAATCAATATAATTATAAGGTTATTTTCTATAGTTTTTGAGATGGGTCATTAACATTCAAAAAGTTCTTCGGACGATTGAACTTCTTGTTGTTTGTGTTGTTAACACAACATTTTGACAGATCCATTCTTCAGGTGTAATATCCGAATAGGATGGGGTAAACAGAAGTTTTTAATTTCAAAGGAAACCTTCTGTTTAGCCCATCACATTCTGATATTACACCTGAGGAAGGTTGAAGAATGGATCAGCCGAAACATGTTAACAACAAGGAGGTGGAGTTCAATTATATGAAGAACTATTTGAATTATAAGGTTGACTGTCCAATGTTTCTTCTTTCCTCCAAGATGGGATGATTTTAAATCAAATCACTTGAATAAAAAAATTATTCATTGATATAATATTATATTCACAAACATACTAGGTTAGCCATCATTATTATTATTATTATCATCAATTTTGACTAGTATTTTTTTTTATCTTAATTTTAGTTGTTTTTCGTCGTAACTACTCAGACTGTTAGAAACAACTGGGATCAGAAATAAGCAGTTGCAATGAAAAGCAACTAAAATTAAGATGAAAGAAATACTAGTCAAAAATTAATAATGGTTGACAATGCTTCATCTAATGAAAAATAAATCAAGATAATATTACTACTAATACTACTAGATGAAAAGCAAGTAAAATTAAGATGAAAGAAATACTAGTCAAAAATTAATAATGGTTGACAATGCTTTATCTTATGAAAAATAAAATCAAGATAATATTACTGATGTTAGGTTAGGTTTGCATTGTGACCTGGTTATGGTTCTCGTGGTAGACTGGGTGTTCAGGTTTTGACATCTTGTCCTTCATGACATTTCAGTGGGCAAAGTGGGTGCACATCTCCTCTCGTAGTATCACATGGCAGGTTGTACTGGGTTACATGGTATCACTAACAGGGTAGAATCCCAGATTGGAATGTGACAAAAATGTCTTAATATCCTATTCAAATTATTCTCTGGATGATTGAACTCCTTGTCATTTGTGTTGTAAACACAACGTTTCGGCCGATCCCTTTCTTGGCCTTCTTCAGGTGTAAAATCTGAGTGTGATGGGTTAAACAGAAGTTATGTTTAAAGGGGATAACCCTTATAGCACATCGTCAATCATCAGAAGAATCATTTGAATATTAATGACCCTTCTCAAAACTATAGAAAATATCTTAACATCCTGTTGAAAAGTACAGTCCTGTAATGATTGAGCAGAAAATGGCTAAAAATGGTTTGTTCATTCAAATGTTTATAGTGCCTTAACTTGTGGGCAGATTCTCTTGACAATTGGCAATATTGCAGGAAAGACTCGTGCGTTTTAGGATTTTCAGCCATGTTTGTTACGTGCAGCCTCATGCTCTTTAGGACGTCAATAGTTAAACACCAAATCCTAGTGTTTACGTGTGGCCTCATGCTCATTAGGACTTCAAGAGTTAAACACCTACAAAAATGATTGGGGGTGGGGACCCTCCCGAAATAATCAAAGGCATGAACCTGAGTAGATTTGAACATTCCAGCACTGTTTCGTTGTTCTATCAGCCATTTGACAATGGGGCGCGCCTCTTCAACTTCTCCGTAGTGCAGTTCAGTGAGAAGTGCATAAGCAGTGGCCTCAACAGACAAGTACGACTCTTCCGTGTGGTACCAGGCAGACACTTTTGGCTCAGTGACATTGGAAACGCCTCCAACCCTCCAGTAAACATAATCTTTACCTGAAATATTAGCAAAAGAAATAATAATCACATTCATGCACATCCACAAGGGAAAAATACACATTTACTCATTTCCAATAATAAAGTAATAGAAATAATCTACTCAAAAAGACAGCTCTGAAGAATAACAATTTGTAAATTATTTTTATTACTAAACAAAACAAAGTACAACATTTTTGTATAACTTTTGATTCCATTATGAAAAATATAAAATAAAATATAATATATAAAATAAAAATAAGATGAAAGAAATACTAGTCAAAATTAATAATGGTTGACA
>VCCN01006896.1:5493701-5511311 GCA_006491835.1 Architeuthis dux
TAAGTGACTAATAGTTGACTTATCACCTATATTTCGGTTGCGATGAACACCCTCTCTGTTGACCAGTTCACAAGAATATTGCCAATATTAAACCGGTCAACGGTGCAAAAATGTTTGGGGTCCCCTGGTGTAGGGGATAAAAGCACTTGTAAAATGGATCTGGATGTTTGTAGGTCTACTGTGTCGTTGATGTATGTGTGTATGTGAGCAGCTGATATTTAGATAATATGTGTGGTCCTGTCTAAGAGAGACATCAGAGTTGTTGTTGAAAGGTGAATAAAGATGTTGGTACATTGGCAAAGTGACTGCTTTACACCAAAGGTAATATTAATGGGCCAGAAAGCTTGTTGCCAGAAATGAAGGTTTTAGTTGTAAAGCACAGGACATGGTATGGTATGATGTGGTATCCGCAGGGCCGAATCTAACATTGATGGAACCCAGTGCATAACATTTCTTGGGGTCCTTCTATTTGTGCATTTAGCTATTATTTTCATACAAATCAAGCAAAAATCTGATTTTTTCACAAACATGTTGTGACATTATTATTATTATTGGATGAAGTAATAGTAACACATTATTTAATTAAGTTTGACTAGTTTTTACCTTCATCTTAATTTCAGTTGTTTTTATATACAACTTTCAATTTTGGCCGTTGTTCCTATAGCAACAAATAACAGTGCGGTCGGATAATAAAGAATAAGCCTTCGGTGAGAATCGAACTCACACCCTCATTGCCAGAGGGAGTCTAGTTTACACCTAACTGCTTTTACCAATTGGCCACAAAGACTCTCATGGATTAGCAGAAGCTGAATCACACTTTAAAAAAATAATGTGTTACAATTACTTCATCCAATAATAATAATAATAATAATAAGATTGATTTATTAAGACTACAAGTTCTCATAAGTTAAAACAACAAAAATATGGCGCTGAGAGTCTGATGTAAAGAGTGAGTTTAAAATAATATGTTGTGACATATGTATAGATTTTTGTGGACTATTGTCCTCATCTTGGTTCATCTTTTGAACAGAACATTTCGGCCGTTGTACACTACAGTCTTTTTCAGGTAGGTGTCATATGCGAGGAGGGTTTGGAATGCTGGGACGAGGGACTGTCATTGAAGTGTGGGAGCAGAATGTCCTCATTCCGATGTCTATTTTTGGGTCATAATCATGTTGCTAATCAATTTTGGGGTCATAATCATGTTGCTAATCAATTTTGGGTCATAATCATGTTGCTAATCATGTAGGTAATTATTTTTTGGGTCATAATCACTTGCTAATTATTTTGGGTCACATTCATGTTGCTAATCATTTTTGGTGTCATAATCACGTTGCTAATCAATTTTGGTGTCATAATCATGTTGCTAATTATTTTTTGGGTCATAATCATGTTGCTAATCATTTTTGGTGTCATAATGATGTTGCTAATCAATTTTGGGTCATAATCATGTTGCTAATCATTTTTGGTGTCATAATCATGTTGCTAATCATTTTTGGTGTCATAATCATGTTGCTAATAATTTTTGGTGTCATAATCATGTTGCGGTCATAATCATGTTGCTAATCATTTTTGGTTTCATAATCATGTTGCTAATCATTTTTGGTGTCATAATCATGTCGATGTCCAAAACTGGTGCCACAGAAGCATTTTTCTAAGCGTCTAAATAACTTAGACCCACAAAAAAATTGCTGACTGTATGAGCTGAACAACGTCTGAAATGTTGTGTACAAAAGATGAACCAAGATGAGGACAACAGCCAGAAGAAAAAATCTATACATATTGCTGATCCTCATCTAAAAAATTCAGACAGATGTTATAACATATACAAATTGTGTTGTCAGTGTGTACAAGCAAGACATGTATTGTCAGTTCAGAAAGTGTCTTAAAATATTACTTATTTTATTACTATAAATTAAATGTTATTAATCACTGCTCCCCACAACACAGGTTTATTGCTGGGTTTAGGTTATTCATGTGTTCTGACATTTATATATATCTGGAATTTTCCCAGCCCCAACCGTTCATAGTAGAAACTTGAATTTTTGCACACACACTCCCCTCAATGAGTAGGGAAAACGTTTTTTTTTTAAAATTCCCCATTTTAGAGGGGGGTTCAATATGCAATGTAAGTTTATGCTAAATTGGTCGCTAGTTTGTGCCTGCTTGTTTTTGAAAATTCAGACCTTTTTTAGTATGTATCTATGTATCCGGACTTTGCCCAGCCCTAACCATTCATAGTAGAAACTTGGAATGTTGTATACACACTCCCCTCAATAAGGAGGGAAAATGTTGTTTTTTTTTTGTTTAGAGGGGGGGTTCAGTATGCAATGTAAGTTTAAGCTAAATTGGTCACTAGTTTGTGCCCACTTGTTTTTTGTGATCACAGCCCTACAAAAGGTGAGAGAAGTAACTTATTCATTGATCACACCTTTTTCCAACTTTTTAATTGATCATCCCCAACACAGCATATACGGGTGGCAGTGATTAATAATTTCCCTTGGAATGCTAGTTATTTAGACTTCTTTACCAAGCCAGAAGCCAAATTTGTGACTTTTTTTTTGTAGCAAACATTATGACTTTATTCCATGACTTTTTTCTGGTCACCCTTCTTCACTGATTCCTTTTTTTGGTTATATTTCAGGCAGTAATGATTATTAAACATTGGATTTTGCAATTTTCTAACTAAAGATTTGAGCTAGTTTGTGAATAAGTGGGGAAAAAGTCATGTGGAAAAGTCATAATGTATGCTAATGTGCGGTTGGGAAAAACGTCATAGGAAAAAAGTCACAACTTTGGCTTCTGGGTAAGAAAAAAGTCATAGGAAAAGATTTTTGGTAGTGTTTAATTGTATGGTGGTTATTTCAAACAGCTTCTAAGACTTTATAGAGTTATCTTACTTGAACCAATTCTTACAGGATTATCTCCGTTTTGCTCAGATCCTAGTTTGCATTTGTAAAATAAGTTTAGGTTAGGGTTAGGTGTTGGGTAAATTTCAATAGCTAAAAAATACTGCAAAACTAATTTTACTAAAATAATGTAAATTGTAACAAAATACTTACTCAATTATTCTTATGAAACTATGTTTTTAAAGAAAAGGCTTTTGTTTCACTGGAATTCTTCGATTTTAAAACAGCTAAACCAATTTCTTCACTTTACTTAAAACTTTTTGAATAAACTAAATTTTACTTGTGTCGCAGCAAAAGGGAGATAACTCATTAAAAAGTTTTTCCATGACTTTATTTTGTTGAACCAACCTACTACGCAATATCGTATATTATGACTTTTCCCCTACAATCCGTATGTTGTGCATTAAAGATCAGGGTGGGTGGAATGATTATCAGTGGTCAGGAATTAACCCAAGCGCTAATGACAGTATTAAATGTATGAATATTCTTTTCCAAAAGTCAAGTGGAATAAAATAACGGTGTTTACTTTTATTTCGCTATCACCGGACTGATTCATTTTACACCGTATTCGTCACGTTTTCTTTCTCATATTGTGTTTAATAATTTTTATTCAAAGATGAGGATCCACGGATATTTATGCAATAAGCAAAACAAACAGGTAAATATTTTTATATTTATTTATTTTGTATCTTTAATCCACGTATCGTTATTACTTTTATTCGATTCTCTTCCTTCAGGAGTTAAAAATACTCTTTAAAAATAAAAAAAAACTATATCTCACCCACGTGTGTACCATTCTCTCTCTTATTTAGGTAGAGAATAGTTAGATGTTCTGTAAATAAGCCTATAAGTGTAATAATTCATTGTATTTAGTTTATATTTTCTACTTTGCAGATGTGATCATTGTTTGGGAAATAAAACAATTGATTATCCTAAACAAAGTCTTTATTTATGATCACATTTTGTGTCTCTTTTCTTTCCAAATTGTAATAATCGGGGACACAATAGACGTAACAAAGGAAAGGATTTATTCCAATAAGCATCTTAATTTAAGTTTATTAATTACCAACTATAATCACTAAATGTAACTATTTGGCCATGTTTCGAAAGAGGAGACTTACATTTTCGTTGAGTTCAACCATTGGTTATTTCTGCTACGGAAGACGTAAGAATCTCCTGCTTTAGAAACTTAAAAACAATTATTTTTTTAAAGAATTTTAATAACAATGTTTACTAACCTTTAGTTGGGGGTCATTTCCGAATTTAAAGGTTTTTAATTTAAATTTATTGTGTTAGCAAAAACGTTTTGCAAAGATACACTACAGAAACCAATTTCTAATGCAGATCTTTACGCGATTGGTCCTCCGTAGCAGAAATAGCCAATGGTTGATTTGAAATCAACGAAAATGTAACAAACATGGCCAATTAATTTGTATCGTTCGCTGCGAGAATAACTGTTAGATAGAGGGTCTTTCTTTCTTGTTTAAAAAATATTTCCACTTCTCAAAAAAAAAAGAAGTTTTTACGTCTAAAGTTTGTTCCTGAAGATTGTGATATAACCCCAAATAAATAAAGGCAATTCTGACCTTTCCCTTTTCAAAATGGCCGTCGCTCAAGATTCAGAATAATAGATGCTGATGACTAATTTCAAATCAAAGAAGCAGACAACAACAATCCTTAAAACCCTAATCCTGGAGCGAAACGGGATTGAACACTAAAAACAATTGGTTAAAGGGTCTAATTACCCTAATCGCCGATTAGGGTAAGAAGGATAATCGGGTATCAAATGATCTTTACTGAAGATAATTAGTGCCGGATAAAAGAAGTTAAAAACGAACAATCGATAAAAATACTAAATTTGAATCTATGGGGAAGTAACTCAATATTTGTATATTTACAGTTCTCTCCCTTGTTTTTAAATGTTATTTTTAGTATCTTTTTTAGTTAGTGAACAGCAAAGGATTGCGCTCTCTGTGTGCTTTTCTACTTCCTTGAACTGCGTCACAAAGCAACTAACAGTTCAACACTCAGACTCGGCTAATAATCAATAACGTTGAATACATTATTGGTCCTCGAGGGTTTTTTAGTTTCAGTTTCAAACTCGGACCCAATCATTTTAATCGGATCTGTTATTGATTTCTTTCTTTTTTTTAAAAATCCTATGTCGATGTTTTTTTTAATCTTTAATCTGGAAAGAAATTAAAAAAAAACAACCTAGTCTGCACCACCAACCACGCAGCCAATTTGTGCATATATTATGATAAGATGTTATAGTGTGACAGTCGATCTGGAAGCAATTAGATAGAAATCATCTACGAAAGGAGGAGATGAAGAATTTCATCTTCGGAGGATTTTTGTGGATTTAAAGGTAAAAGAAAATTTTTTTTTTTTGTTATCCAAAGTTCACTTGTTTAGTTTTGAGATTTTTAAAAGCTTCATTCATTCAAGTCCTGCATTTTCCTTCTTTTTCGAGATTGTTGAAGAGAAAGAGAATCAGGAAAAAGCCATGGTCATCCGTTGACACTTTACCAGGAGGTGGGGGTATATATTCGGAATATATCTTCGTGACAACCCTGTTCCCAGCGAAAAATAATACCATATCTTTTTATGGGTTGGGATTACATGGAAAAAAACAATTGTACAGTACAATTTATCCTTTATTGACTATAGGGTTCCAACTTTCAAACCCACTCTTACCACAAGTGAGAAGGCCTGATCAGGGAGCGTTTGTCCCCCGCCCCCAGCGGACACCCGTGGAAAAAATCCTAAAAAATAATTTTCATAAATTATAAAACGAAGCTAAAAACCTGGGTAAAACGGAAACAAACGGGTTTTCCCGTTTTATATATTGTTTTAAAGCAATTCAATCAGCTTTTAATCATGAGCTTTTTAATTTATTACGGTATAGGTACATGGCTGTAAGAAGATGATTGTGTTGCCTCAGTCTTCAAAGGGGGGGGGGGTAGCCCGCCTCCCTACCTAGAAAATCAACTTCCAAAATCCTGGTTTTTACATAGGCTTCAACGTTTCCAACTTTGATAGTTTATATCACGTTTAGATATAAGAAAATGTTTTTAGATATCGGATATCAGTTTAGATATTTTTTTGATGAGGCTCAAATATTTCTTATAGTTCAGGGCCTGATATCTAGATATTTTTGGATAATCTTTTAGATAATTTTCTGGAACAGTTATATATTTTGGATATAAATATTTCAAAAGAGTTGGCAAAGCTGCGAATACCGACCGACCTCTGGAACGAGTGAATCCGTCGTTAAAAAACGGTTTGGTCACTTTTCGTTTTCGATCAGAGTGGACCATACCTTCCAAGTCTCACGCATTCTGATATATTCTCACGCTTACACGCATTTTACAAAAAGTGTTAGATTTATTAAATTGGTTTAGATTTCTGATAAAAAATTCATTTTTTTTTTTTAAGAACTCCCATTATTTTGAAACATGTTCCAAATAGACTTCTGGCAACACTTAATTTCAGTAGCTGATTTTACCCTGAAACGTAATTTTAGCCAATCTTGGATACATAATTTTCAGAGGGGGGTGGGGGGGTCACGCGATTCTCATTCATTTTCAATATTGGAACTGGACAGGTATTATATGGTGTACTGTAGTATATTTACGCATGTTTTTCTAAAATGTCACATATTTCGAGATACGCTTTTTCATTGTGGGTTTTTTTCTTTTATCTTTCATCTTTCAAAGTAAAACGTAAATGTTTAAATTTTCATTGTCCACTGATTTTTTTTTATTTACGGTCGGTTAGCATCAAGGTTATGATAGGGTAAGATTCGATAAGGTAAAAAGTGGCTGCTATATCTTTTTGTATTATTTATTACTTTTAATTAAATATTTAAAAAAATATATTTTTTCAATTTTTATACCTTTTGTAACATCGTCTTATTTTTGGACATCCAGGAATTGATCCACATATTCGAACACATCTAAAATCCTGATTGGCTAAATCGTATTTTAGCGTCCCAAATCATTGCGAATGCTTGACCATTCATTTTAACAGTGACAGAAATCTATATGTGTTCTTTGTGTTTTTAAGGATTATCACAGAAAAATATCTGGTGTAAATTATAAATCAAAATTAACACGAACCCTTTCCGTCAATTTCAAAATCAAGATTTGTTTCGTTTAATAATCTGCATTGTTGCCCTTTCGTAAATTTAAATTAAAAACATTTAAATTCAGAAATAACCGTAAGTAAGTAAACATATTAAAATCTTCTCTAGATGTTTTTAGATATTTAATTTGGGACTCTAAACTTCCCTAGATTCTAGATGTTTTTTTTTTTATAAATATGGATCAATTCCTGGATGTCCTTATTTAACTACAACATTAAATTGCCATTTTTTTTTTCTTCTTTGTTTGCTAATTTTGATGGTAAACTCCGTGTCTTCCTAGTTATGAGGATAGCGGTACAAAGGCCATCATACATTAAGGACGGTGTTTCTTCCACCCTTGGTCACTTGGATACTTGATTTGTTAGTAGTCAAGACTGTTCCTCTTAGTGGCCAGGGCTTTGCAACACCAAACAATATCCACACCATTTCTTTTATCTTCTTCTTCACATTGTCATTCATGTTGCTTGCATCTTTTTTTTCAAGCTTTCGTTTCATTATATTATTTGGCAAACGTAGATTTTCCGACCGCGAAATATCGCTGATTTGATTTTGGTCACTTTTTCATGCGTAACCGTTTGCGCTTTGTAATTTTATTTACAAGATTACATTTTATTTAATTATTTATATACAATATGTAATGAACCATAAAAATATGGGAGATTTTTTGCAAATCAAAGTGAAAAAGTGATCTCCCTTTATGGCTAAAAGTGGCTAGACTTTTTTTTTTTTTTTTTTTCATTACCAGCTAATTTTATAGCTAAAAATATTAAGTACGCTTGAAAATTCATATGCAACCAAGGCTCCTGAAATGTTAAGTACCTTATTAATTAATGTTTCAATTTTTATTTTAATAAATATATTATTTAAAAATCATATTGTTTATAATCTATAAATTGATATTTGTTGCTTCTCTCTTATTTCGATATCCCCACCTACTGTAATTACTGCTAAATAATAAAAGCCACTTTTAGCCATAAAGGGGAGATAATCTTTTCAATTTTATTTTTGTTGCTTGATTTGCAAAAAACTGCCAAATTATGATATGGAAGATTATAATTTATTTAATTATTTATTTACAATATTATAATTATTCATTTAGAAAATGTAATGAGATATAAAGTTGGACGTCTTAGGGAGATAACTCCTTAAAGGTAAATTAAGGGTAAAACAACAAACAAAAAAAATTAGAATTCATTTTACAAAATGCCAAATACAAATTAATTTTAAAAAGAAAAAGGCAATAAAGACACGAAAAGAAAATTACAATTCGAACGAATAACAAAAATAATTGCTTAATTATTTTGTATTTGCCATTTTGTAAAATTAGAGTTTTTTTCCCTTAATTTATCTTGGAAAAAGTTATCTCCCTAACTTTTATAGGATTGGGAAGTTTTCCAAGGTCTTCATATTTGTATTTGGAAAAAAAAATGGTCAAAAGATCCCCGGCTTAATAGGGAAATTGGAATTAGGTTTCTATTGGGAATTAGCCATTAAACGGCTAGTGAGAATGCTACCTAGCTAACATCCTTGCAGTGTATATGTTTACTATGTAGAATAGTTTTCTATTTAAAAAATGCCTAAGCTGATCAAAATAGAACTCAGCTTAATTGGGAAATTGGAATTAGGTTTCTATTGTGGAATTAGCAATTAAACAGCTAGTGAGAATGCTGGCTAACACCCTGCCTTATTATTTACCATCAATGCTCTGTATAAGTCGGTGATTCTCAAACGGGGGAGGAATAGTTTGTTTCAATAATTATCACTGTAAAAGTATAATGGTGAAAAAAATTACTAAATGACAATTCAAAATGGGGGAGGTTTTTGAGGAAACCTGGGATCACAAGGGGAGGAATGTGACCTTGGAATCTGAGAACCGTTAGTAAGTGTGTTGAGAACATTAATCTTTCTTCTCTTTTCAGTGTTGTTGTTCTTAGGCCATTTGATACCAACATTTTCAACAGTGTTCCCCATTTCTTTTGAGAAATGAAGAATGTGGTTTTGTCATAAAGTAAAAATAGGACTTCTGACATCACTGGAATATTTCCATCATTCAATTTGTTTGTTAGTTTTTAAATTCTGATTTTAAAAAAAGTAATCCCTCTTCAGTGAACACAAGGGCTCTGAAGATTATTTCTCCTAACACGTAACATTATTTACTTTTATTTTATACAAGATTTTCATCTAACCATCCATAACGTATTGTATTACAATTATTTATTAAACAAGACTTTTACATTAATTCTTTCATTCACTCTTATATAGAGTAACACATCAAATACTGGAAATTTTTACTATAGAAATGTATTGAAAATTATCACTAGTAGGATTTATTAAACGGCCACTTTCATTCATTCTAATGATTATATATATACTGATACAGAAAATACTAAAGGCATAAAAATTCATTGGCAATTATTTATTAAACAAAACTGTTACCCCCATCTGGAGTTTGCTTCCTGCATATGGTCTCCTAACCTAAAGTACAGCTCAGATGCCATAGAAAGAGTTTAGAGGAGACCCACCAAGATCATTCCGAGATTGGGGAGATAGATCCTACACTGAAAGATTAAAACAACTTAATGTAGAGACCCTTGAATACAGAAGAAAACGTGCTGACCTACTAGAGGTCTATAGAATCCGGAACAACATACATAGAGTGGATACTAACGTTCATTGCTCAAAATGCCCTGATAAGAAAATGCTGACTTCATCTATGTGCAGTAAAACCAGAGGACACAGCCATAAACTACAAATTCAGCCCTTCACTGGTGTTAGAAAAAATTTCCTCTCAGCAAAAGTAGCAAACGCATGGAACAAACTAAGTGAAAAGATGGTCACATCCGAGAATATCAATATTTAAAAAAATAATCTTTGTTCGGATATCGGACATACCAAATTTAACTACCGTTTTTCTTATTAGTTTAGACCCAGTCGCACTACACTGAAGCTGGCTTAATGATGCAATTAACTGCTGTCAAAAAAAGCCTATTTCAAGTATATTCAAAACTGTTACATATACCAGTACTTTGTACATCAATATCTATATGGGTCAACTGACTCAGCCTTCTTGGTTATTCTGAATTTTATTACATAACTAGATAATTGTAGCCTGTGATATCTATATATGTGTATATAATAATTTATATTTCTGGCAGGTCCAGTGAATGTACACTGAAACTTTTGAAGGGTACTACTAAACAACCCTGTGACTCATTGGGTCACTGGACGATGTGAGCATGAACGTTGACCCCCACAATATTATTTTTATGCTGCCAATCACCCAGACTTTTTTGCATTCTTTAAATTAGCAATTTTAGGAGTATCTTAATTCAATACCTCTGGCTACAAGGCACTGTTTCAGATACTTAGAGATCACATACAAATAAACAAAATCAGACTTTTTAGTATTATAGCTTCAGTCAAATTTGGCAGTAGTTTTGATATTTTAAGTGAGAAAATAAAATATTTCTACTTAAATTATTTATACATAATTTCATGTTTTTGCTTTGTTTGTGATGTTGTTTTTAAAAAATCTTTTGTTTTTGTGATCAGCTGAAGAAGAATCCAAAAACAAACCACAAAAGAAAAAAGGAAAAGCAACGAAAAGCCAAGCGAGAACGATTGGCCAGAGTCGATTATTTAGACTTTATGAGTGATGAGCAGGTGAAGAAATTGTAAGTAACATTTGTCCTTCTTCTTTCTCTTGGCTTGTTTCTCACATTTCAGCTTTTTGGGGAGAATACACTTGAAAACATACATCTATTTATGGTTCATTCACAGTTTGATGGGAAACAAATAAAGGTAACATAAGTATCGACATTTTAACAACCTTGCGACTAAGGTCCCTACTCCGTCTCCTGATTTCAATTCACAATTCGTGGTCTTGAAATTTTGCACCTGTGAAGTAGATATTAACGTAGTGCATCAAATGAGACTATGGGAGCGTTTGCACACTTAGCAGTAGTGAGATATGCCATATGTTTACGTGACAATAACATAATTATCGTAGACCAGATGACCAATCATGTCATGTACTTATGTTACCTCTATTTGTTTACCATAACTGAGGATTTTTTTTTTCTCCTCTGTCCGTAACTTAAGGGTAATAATTTTGCTGATAAATATATTTCCTCACCATTTGAAACAATGGACTCTTCCATTGAAACAAGTTCACTAATTTATTTTCTACATAGAAATTAAAATATATATCCGTGAATCAATTTAAAACAAACATTTTTGCCATTTCAGGGAGTCGGCGAAATGTACAAAATTGTTGACTGGAAAGCGACAAAGGAAAATGATGAAGAGATTACGACATGTCGCCCGTGAAAAGAACGACGAAGGTAAGTTGCGTTATGATCTATGTTGTGGAAAAAAATGTGTATATATATATATCTATATATCTCATCGGAAACAAATTTCAAATCAAAAAGACTGAATTACCTCCCTTGGATTTCTTTATTTAGCCCGATAGTCAAATCACACATTTTTTTTCCCCCCATAAATAAAAAATGAAATATAATTCAACTTTTGTGACCATTAAAACTTAGAATTTGTAAAATAAAAAAAATGGTTGGACTCACCTCCTTTGGATTTGAAAAGTCTTGCATCAGAAATAAAAAGAAAAATAGCATCCAAAATGCAATATAATTTATTTCATCTTTATTTTAACAACTAGGTATATCTTGAAAAAAAATACATGAATATATTTGAATTTCTGAGAGATTATTTTTTTAAGAAAAACTACTGAAATTGTTTCACCCTAAAAACAAGGATGCAAAACTTTAGACTGGATACTTTAAAAATGTATGATTAGACCAGTGGTTCCCAACCTTTTCTAGTCATCCCCCACCTTTGTCAATAAGATTACTAGTATCCCCCACTTCCATTTATTAAGTTACAACAAAGAATAATTTCAAATAATAACTTTATTTTATGTATAATTAGACAGCTTTATACTTAGTTTAATTTTATAACTGTACAGCTGCTGCTGTGTATTTGTAACTCAAAGAAAGCAAGCAAAAATAATTAGGACAAATCATTTGAAATTCCAATTTATTACAAAAAGAATAAGAACTTCTGCTATTGTAATTGATATACACATCAATGTGATCGATATACACATCAATGTGATCTCTGTTCTTGTTTTTTTTTTTTTTTTTTTTTTGTTGCTACTAGTTCTTCAATTTGTGGGTCTATTTGTGAGAGAGCACATCTTAAATCATTCTCGGCTTATTTCATGCCTTTGACTTGATAGATAGATGTGCAGAAAACCCTATCTCTCTAGACTGGACTTTTATTTTTACCTAATAGCCTTATTCCTGCCTTGGACTACTACACCCTCTCCTCCGCACATACATATTAACATCAATTTATATGGGACAAAACCTTTCAGTTCTCAGACTTGAAAAATAACCTTTTTTCTATGTCTGCCTGCTTCGATGTTGAAGGCCAAGGTTCATCATCTGATGTGGAATGCCTGAAATACAACAGTATGTTTTATTACTAAGCCTTCCTTGTAGGTACTCAAGACATCCTGCAATCATTCAAATAGCTAAAAGAATTTCCCATATAAATTAATGGTTCTTTACTTTATGCCATTTCAGCTTAGGAAAGGTTTCATAAATTCTACTTTCGGATAGCGGGAAACTTGTCTGTAAATAACTTTTTAGTATAATTTTGGAGTTACCTCCCTTTATGCTAAATGGGAGTAAGAAGATTGTATTGCAGCAATCTTCCAAGTGAACTGGACCTTCTTGCCTTGAAAAGCGTCATTCAAATTTTGGGCTTTTCATCTGGGCTTGAACACCGTAGCAAATATGACTCACAAAACCAAACCTTTTACCTTTTATATTGTTGAAAGGAAGAAAAAAAAACTGTCCATTTCGTCTAAGAGTTATTTCCCTTGAAACACATAGTTGCTTCAAAACCTTGCAAACTTTACGTCTTTAATTCTTTTTGGTGGGGGTGGGGGGTTCTTGTCAAATTTGGTGTTTTTTCTCTACAATGCTTTACTTCTTAATAGAACATTGTTTAATTATAATCTACCTTTTTATCATTCATTTTTGACTTTTTTTTTCCCCTCAGAAATTTGGACAACTAAAATGTATCCTTATTTTATGACGACTTTTTACCTTCATCTTAATTTATTAGTTGCTTTTTATCACTCTTGCTCGGACCGATTTCCTTAAGTATACTAGATTATCAACTTAACTATTTATTTTAATAAATTTTTAGAATTTCTTACCCGATGTAATGAAATATTTCTAATATGGTTAGACAATGTGGAAAAGAATGAGAAAAGCTTGTTACATCTCAAACATGTTTATTATCACGGGGATAAATCTTTATGCATTTCGTCGCAGCGAGCGACGTCTTCAGAAGAAAATTGAACATAGCAGAGTCCTGTGGTTATCCATGTGGCGTGCAGTGAATGAGCCTAGATGTATTTTGTGTTGTGTATTATATGCCAAAAATCTTTGGTCTGACCACATCTATCATTCTGTTGGATTCCCTCACATCCATACAGATATTGAGATATATAGATACTCTATTCTGTCAGTAACATTTGCATTAAATTCCTGACCACCCCTTTCTTGATTTTTAATGCACATTCTACAGACTGGGTGTCAAAACAAGTTATAGGTCAAATTGTAGCCGACAAAATATGAACCATGGTAAACAAATAATCTTTTCCGATTTGAAATTAGTCTGAATGGAGTCCACATGCAAAGATATTAATTCTAACATTTTTTTTTCTCTCCCAAATGTTTTTATTTTCCAGTTAAATTCGAAGAAAAGGCCTCCAGTTCCAAAGAAGCGGATTCTGATGCTGATGTTGATGTTGAGATGAAAGAAACCTGATGAATTCTTTGAGTTGGTTAAGTGGCAGAACAATGAACATGACCCTCAACAAAACAGGACCCTATTTTTCTATGTACATATATTCTTAAATAAAATATATCTGTAAAGAAATGAGGTTTTTTTCATTTTTTAAAAGAATTTACTTCTATATCTGAAAATTTTCGAAAGCAGATGTGAAATAATCTACAATACACTATGTATATTTATTTTGTCTGTAACACCCCCAAAGGAAAGGAAAAATGGCTAATGAGTGCATATGTCAAGGTATGTTCAAAACTTTGAAAGCTTGAAAACCTGTGTAATCATTGCAGTAAAATATAATGCCTGCTAAAGAAGAGTATCAACGTAAGGTCAATATTTAAAGGAAATGCAACTTGTCAATAAAGTTATTTACATAACACAGGGCAGGAGTATATTTACTGAGTTCATATAAGTCTCGAAACAAGAGATTTGATTTAAAACTTAATATTTTAATGTTATGGATGTCAATGGGTAATTGATTCCAAAGTCTGGGTGCTGTATAGCTGAAACACCTGCGCCCATAAGTTATTCATAAATTCAAACTCTAAATCTCAGATGTTAATAAGATCAGAGTTCATAGAGGCACATATCATTAAAACACTTTCTTCAATCCTAAGCCAATAAAGGATAATACCAGTCCTAATTGACTTTCATTTTTTAGGTTTCAAAACTAAGCGAGCTGCCACATTTTGTAGTTTGGCTTGAATAAATTGCAAATTAAAGAATAGTGAATTATAGTAGTCTAATCTACTGGTAGTAGTGAACCAGCTGCTCAGTTCTATTTTTGGAAAGTAAGTTTCTAATACTACAGACATCTCTTATTAATTTATAATGGGAGACAACATTATTAACATGCATTTCTAAGTTTAGAGATTTATCCAGAGACACCAAGATTTCTTTACCCAGTCAAAAAACGTATGCAGTCGCTATTAAGAATTACTGCTGATGGTTTTAACATTTTTAGTAGCTGGAATAAAATGTTTTTTATCAGATTGATCTCAAGAAAGAAAGCATTGATCCATTCAATCTTATCCATAAGGGAGGCAACCTGTTTAATAACATTACTTATGTTTTTAAAGTTTCCATTCCAAATTTTGGGGAAAACATTTTCATGTGATTATGCACCTCCACCCTTAAGTTGGTAATTTATAGTGGGGGCAAAGTCGGGCTGAACCGGAACAAGTTTACTAAAAGCTGAAATTGGGTCCAAAGTTACCCACATATGTATTGTATTGGAGTGAAATCCCACTGCATTCTATTAACGAAAACACATTTTACAGGGGATCAAAGACAAAGGTAATTGTGCATGGATCTGCTCCAAAACTACTTCCAAAGTTTCATTAAGATATTGTTGACAGATAGCTAATAACAATAGCTCCAAAAACTTCCCTAAGATGTAGGGGAGATAATTGCGCATGGATCCACTCCAAAATTCAATCACTTTCGTGGCATGGCCCACCCTTCTACAATTTCATTTGATAACTTTGAGATTATGATTGAAGACAATTAACTACGACGTAGGGGAGATAATCGGGTATGGATCCGCTCCAAAATTCCATGACTACTTAGACTATTGCCCACTCTTCCAAAGTTTCAGTGAGAATTTTGAGATATCATTTAGACAGACGGAAAGAGCAGACAGGACTAAATGAAAGTGATCTGAAATTTGATACTGTATTTTACGTCTGTCCCCATGATATCTTAAAGTTCAATGAAATTGTAGAAGGGTGGGCAATAGGCTATGAAAAAAGTCATAACATTGGAGTGGATCCATGCACAATTATCTCCCCTACATCCTAGATAACTGTCTGCAACCACTATCTCCAAAAAATTCTAAATGAAATTGTCGACAGCTACAGAAGTGATTAAGTTTTGGTGCAGCACAATCAACAATTACCTCCCCTATGTCATAGCTATCAGACCACACAGGTGTTCCATTTTTAAAACAAGGGTTTATGACATTTGAGTGTAAATCGCTCGTTCTGATGCAGAATTCTTTTTTTTGTAAATTTTACTCAGCATGAAATTTCCAACAATATACATTATGCCCATATTTGAAAATGTTTTTTTTTCTGACTAGGGTACCACAACAAAAATCCGCCATTAAAAAAGTAATTAAGCTACGAGACTGAAGAGGTTATCATATATTAATGTTTTCATACTGACCCTATTAACAATTTTGTACCAAAATCTGGATTGGCCCCTGTAGCAAATTTGTTCCGGGTTCAGTTTAACTTTTATCTAACCAATTATTAGTATAGTTTTTATATTTTTTTTTTTTTTTTTTTTTTTTTTTAAAGTAAAAACATAAGCTAAGAGGTACCATATGAAAACCTTTGGAATGACAAACAATTACAATCTCAGTTTTATTTGTAGCTTATATCTTCCATAAATAGAAAAAAGAAAAAAAGTGGATAAGTATGAAGTAATGTACCATGGCACAAAATAAAAGTTACATTTTTTGGATAGATCGATAGAGACTTAAATTGAACACCTATTTTTGAAGAAAAAACATCTTCAGTCATAGTTAAAGCAATCTCAAATTGGTTGGCTTAGCAAAAATATTTTTATCAAGAAATCCATGTTATGCTAAAAATTTATAAAGCAATAATAGATTTGGAGTATTGTGTACACTACATACTTGGGTCCCGCTAGACATGGTAATTGGAATTTAATTTTAAAATTGGAGATAGTACAGAGAAAATTTACCAGAATGAAACGTGGCATGAGAGATTTAAGTTATAAGGATAGACTAGAAAAATTAAGCGTGACTACTTTGTTTGCAAGGAAGGCAAGAGGAGACTTAATCGAAATTTAAGATATTAAATGGTTTTACAAATTACAGAAGTCAAGGATTTTTCTTCTTCCAAACAATTTTGAAATACTGGGATAGTTTACCAACTTATTTATACTTGTACTTTTTATTACATAATTTTAAGAATAACTTGGACAAGTTTAGATCATTTGAGATAGAAAATAAATTAAATGGCAATTTGAGGAGTTATCAGCTGAAATATATATATAGGAAAAATATATATAGGAAAAAATAAATAGGAAAAAATAAATATGGGGGCTGGTAAATGTTTGTACTGATGATTTAAAAAAAAAAAAAAAAAATTTACAAGCTTAAGTTTTGATATATCACTTGAATTAATGTGTCTTTTAATGTAAATTGTATATGGAGATGCCCATAAAGGCATTTTTATTTGATAAATAAATTACTTGACTCTAATAGGATTTCTTTAATGAAATAAACCGATGAATACAAATATTGATTTATACATTTTTTATAAATGTTTAGGTTATTTTTTTATTAGAAGCTTTTGGTAGGCCAGTTGAGTCAAAATTGACTCCATTTTTTTGTTTAACTAATTGGAAGTCGATACAGCTGTTGTAAAGTCTTTCAAGGGTTTGTTCCAGTCATTTTTCTTCAAGAAAAAGCTTTTAAAATCAATTACAACTAATATTAAGGACATATCAATTTCATATATGACAATTAGGGCCCCACACCAGTCATTTCTCATCAGTTTCCGTCTTCCCCACATTGTGTTATTGATGATCCGAAGAGGTCTCCCAGGGTTCAGTTGAAACCTCGATATGTGGCACATTTCGTCAAAGAAATGATGCAATGCCTGTTCTATTTGATAAGAAACTGCATTTATTTAAATG
>VCCN01006896.1:5511500-5524689 GCA_006491835.1 Architeuthis dux
AGATTTCTCTTAACACGTCCTCTTCGTGTCTTGACCAACTGCTGCTCAGAGCAAAAATCCTAGCTCTTTTTATAAGAATTTCCAAAGGCTTGGAATGGGAATGACTAGGGGTTGGGATTTGAGTGATAAAATCTCTCCAATTTATCACATCCTATCAGCCATCTTTGTTCCTTAAATTCAATTTATCATCCGGACAATTTCTTCCCAATCAGAACCACCTTCTCTTGAGGAAAAAAATCCCAAAGGCCAATTATTCTGCAGACTTTCTACAACTATTCGTTTTTTCTGGTTTTTTTTAATAATTTTAAAACAATGTGAAAACAGAATTGGGTAAAAAAAAACGAATTTCTTTAACATGAAGTTTTATTCACAAAAAATCAGATGCCTATATTTGGTGGAATTGTTTTCCATGCTACTACCGAAGCAGCTGTAGTAGTAGTGATGTAAACACGAACAAGCACGGTAAAGCAAAGCTCTACTCCCTTCCTTGCTTTGATATGACAGTGAACCCACCCCAAAAAGTGAAAAAAAAAAAAAAAAGTACTATATATCAAAATACCGAAACTGGCAAAATGAACCACATAAATAACAAGAAAAACCATTTCGATCTTTTTGAAAGTTTTTATTTTTTCTTTCTTTTCAACTCATGTTTTTTTCTTATGTAGTGGAATTTGTAGTTGAAGGTTTTGGAATGGGAAAGAATGAAAAAGGGAGGGGGGGGGAAAGAATGAAAAAGGGAGGGGAAAAAAAAAAAAAAAAAAAAAAAAAAAATGAAAGGGAAAAAAAAAAATAAAAATAAAAATGAAAAAAAGAATTTTTGTTCTTTTCTGGCTATTTAGTGTCCCATCAGTGGATTGTGTGTTTTTTTGTTTTTTCTCGCATCTACCTTTCACAAGAAAGTCACAATTTCAGAAACTATTTTACTACCTGTCCCATAATAGTTGTTACAATTGTATATTATCTTCATACACTAAACATAACAATTATTATGGGACAGAGGTATTTTTAAAAGAAACTTCCAATCACCGATGTTTGTTTACTATTTCAAGAAATGATGATACAATGACAGTTTTTCTTCTTCTCGACATTCACTATCGCAACTCCAGCAGCAGAAAGAAAAATAAAAAGAAAGTTGCAGCACATAACGACACATTCATAATAAAATGATAAAACATTCATTCCACTGCAACTAACATACACACCTTTGTTCTCTCTCTCACACCTCATCATACACACCTTTGTTCTCTCACACGCACACTCAAGAACACTCAGTCGTTTTCGTTTTTGTCCAGTTCACATTTCCATTACTCGTACCATTTGTGTGCACTTCACCCGTGCTTGAGAATCCCTTTGCTTTACTCTTCTTGCCAATTTTCTTACGAGGTTCAATTAATTCGTTGCACGTTCCGTTTGTTGTTTGGCTGGAACCTCCCTGACCCTGCCAGATATCATCAACGGGGGAATAGCAGCACCATTCTTCGGTGCTGGCATCAAAATACTCGAGGGAGTCAAGGAACCGTTTGCCACTGAAACCACCAATAGCAAACAGTTTATTTCCAAGGGAAGCCACGCTAACATTGGCACGTTCGATGCCAAGTTGAGGGCCCAGATACCAGCAGTCGTTGTCGATGTCGTAAATCTCAGTGGAGCGCAAAGAATGGGTGCCATCATTGCCACCAACGACCATGATTTTTCCTGAAAGCACAAATTATTTTTTTAAAAAATCATACATGGATTGGAATGGAGTGAAGAACTTAGCTATCACTAATAAATAATTTCTGAGATGAAGAATTATTGTCTCTGGTAGAAATTTGAAAACTTCCAACAGTACGTTTCACCAGAGATTTAAAAGAAAAAGGGTAACTTTAATTTAAAATTGAATAACTGCTTTATTTTTAAAGATATTTCAATGAATTTTTGTATGAAGACTGGTGGAGGTATGAAGACTTTGATATCGTGAGTTATGGGCAATCTGATTATGTTTTATAAACAAAAACCATGTTCTTGGTTCCAATTGGTTTAAAATTTTCAATTCTTTACCTATTTTGCTTTATTTAATTATCTGCATCTTTGTCATCTACATTTTCAACTTGAAAACTTCATTGCCATATTCTTCCTAAGTAGTGGCTAGGCGTTTACTAGAGATGAATCACCACAGTGGCTAGGCGTTTACTAGAGATGAATCACCACAGTGGCTAGGCGTTTACTAGAGATGAATCACCACAAACCTCTGAAAAAAATCTGATGACTAATTCTTATGGGCAGGAAAGTTTGAAATTTATTTTTAAAGACAAAGATACCATATACACCAGACTTTAAGACAAATGATTTACAAGGGTATTTGGAGGACTACAGCTCAAACACATCCAAATCCCATAACTGTCCATATAAAGCTTTGGTAGACAGTTTCCTATTCATAATACCAGTGCAATGGACATTGTAAGTGTTAACTATTTATAAGTTAATAGGAGTTGTGCCCCCCTTCATAATTGGCTGTTTTAGAGTATATCAAGGTAGATGGCTCTTGAAGGGCAGTGATTTACATAGTGCTGGGTTATTAACCAATCATGGTCTTGGGGTGCCACCATTGGTATAATAGTTTCCCATTTTGAGGGAAGCTTACATTTTCTATTATTAAGCTGAAGAAGTGAAGTCCCAGTAAATTGCAGTGCTGATTATTTCAATTGGATATTTTAAAACTACATGCCCATCTTATATACCAGCATATATAGTTCATTCTTGTCTCAAATGGCCGCAATTGAATTTGCCTCAGAGAAAGTGTTATAATAAAGTTATTTAACCAAAAGGGTTGGGGGTGAGGAATCACTGTATTTGCCATCATTTCCCTACAAATATAGATGGGTGTTACTTACCGTTAATGATGTCAGCGCCAGCACCTCTGCGAGGGGTGTTAAGGGAGCTGTAGACCTCCCAAGTGTTGGCCATGGGGTCATAGACTTCAACCGAATTCAAACAATTCCACGTGCCACTACCTCCAATGGCAAAGATTTTATCATTATACACACAGACGGCAGCTTGGAAGTGACCTGAAAAAACAAAATTAAACCCAATAAATTCTACGATGAAGATCCACAGCCATTTCTGGTAACACTCACACAGCCATCTCCTGCATATGGTCATAACTGTAAAAGGAACAATGAGTGAAGTAGCTGAATCCATATTATAGATGTTAGATTAATGGAAATGGTAGGAATTTTTTTTATTCTCTCAATAGAAATAATTGTGTGTAATTGGAACCCTGGCAAAGCTGACAATGGAGTCCAGATGTTTTTTTGCTGCTACTGCCTGGGTAGATAAGGTTGATTGTTTTTCTTAAATTGCCGAACAGATTTGAAACCAAGAGATGGCAAAAAAAATAAAATTAGTTATTTCTATCTTTTTAAACATTTAATGATAACTTTTGTCCATAAAATTAACAATTGAATTACTTTGTATTTTTGATGTTACCACAACATTTTGGCTGAGCCACCCTTATCAATGAACATTTAAAAAAGAAATGGTGTTTTCCCCACAGATTATACACCTGAGGAAGGCTGAAGAATGAATCAACTGAAATGTGGTAACATGAAAACCACAAAGGAGCTCAATTGTCCCCCACCCCCCAAAAAAAACTTGGAAGGCAATATAAACTGAAAAAAATACTGAAATCTAAAAAGTTACCAATTCTCTTAGATGAACTTTAGAACCTTGCAATATTGAAAAAGTATATGTATGTATATGCCAACTTACCAGCATTCAGGGGGGCAATAGTTTCCCAAGTGTTGGTATTGGGATCATAGACTTCACATTCAGACATGCAGCGTTGACCGGCACTGCCTCCAACGCAGTAAAGACGGCCGTTTAAAGCAACAACACCTGAAAGAAACAAAACAAATTCCAATGGATGAAAACGTCAGGAGGCAACACTAGAGACAAATTCAGGAGGTGATTATCATTTTTCTTCTTTTTAAAAAGGTATTTGTCTCACTGTGTGAAAAATCCATCACCAAAACTTGAAAGATCCACATCATAAAACATTTTTCAATCAGGGATCGTTTGATATTGTATCTTTAAAGAAAATGTTTTAAAAACTTTGATACTGAACATTTGTCTGGTCCAACAATCAAAGAGTAGTAGGCATGTTTGATTACTTGTCTGACTCCCTTCGTCTAACAAATTGCCTATATGCCCTGAAACTAATCTAAAAGCCTGTTGCTGACAAAAAAAAACCAAAACAATGGGCAGTAAATAAATTGCTATATCTCTTATTGAATGTAGGCTTACTAAATTTTCAGTCCGGTGAAATAAAGCCATCAAAAAAAGGTATTATTATGGATTGATTGGCATCGTTATGATTTAGATTTTCAAAATGTTTTTTTTAGTAAATTCAAAAGATTTTTCATTGGATATTTTCAATAATAAATTATTATCTATAACTGCTTAGTGGTATCAGATAATTTTGTAGCTGGTACAGGAATGTCCATAAAATCCTCAATGTTTACATTCTGCAAGCGATCACTTCAAGGCAACGGATTGAGATTTATCGTAATTTTCAACCTTGGAAATCGCTCAAATCTTCACCAAAATCACTTATATTAATATTGGATACGTTGTTAGAATA
Organism: Architeuthis dux; assembly: GCA_006491835.1. Classification (NCBI taxonomy): domain Eukaryota; kingdom Metazoa; phylum Mollusca; class Cephalopoda; order Oegopsida; family Architeuthidae; genus Architeuthis; species Architeuthis dux. The sequence goes on from VCCN01006896.1 coordinate 5,516,122, forward strand.
TTGTTGCAAAATATTTCTTTGGGCAGTTTGTACCGTTTCATGTGAAAATCCCTCAAATTCCAAAAGTCACTAGAATCCATTTTTAGATTACCACTTACCTCAATTGAAATTCCAATGCATTTCATTATTCGATAAATGAAGGGAGAAATAGGTTAAAGGTTTACCCATATGGATTCGTAAACTTCATTTTGATTGGTTGAGATTCTAAAGGCTTCAACTGATGGTGTTGTCAGGCCATAAATGAAATTTTTTAATCACATCCCGAGTCATTTTTAGGGAGGAAGGAGTTAATGAAAGCACTCTGCATGGCTACCTATACAACCGGTTTGTTACCATAACACAGCAAAAAACTGCACATCGTACTGAGATTTTTGTTAGCACAATATTGTTAAGATGTCCTAACTTAGAGAATAAAGCAATGTTTAGTCTAGTTTACAATAGTGTGAGGTCTGGGTTCGGGATTATCATTAACACGATAGGATAACCAGTCTTGAATCATTAGGAGGGGAAAAGAAGACAAAAATATCCAGACATATCTATGCAAGCTCTTTCTAATGTGTAGTAAATAAATCTTTTTTTTTCTCATTCAACAATTGAAATTGGTCACACAAACAGCTATTTTTCTTCAAAATGCTAAAAGGGTTGGAAGAGTCAAAAACGTGTATATTCTTACCTGGGCAAGAACGTTGTTGAAGCATCTCACCAACAAATGCCCATTTGTTGGTTTCAGGGTCATAACATTCAACTGAACGCAACTCATTGTGGCCATCGGATCCTCCGACAGCGTAGAGTTTGTTGTTGAGCACAGCCACTGCAACGCGTCCACGAGACACTTTCATTGGTGGGATATTTGTCCACACATTGTTCTCAATATCAAATGCTTCAGCACTTCTGAGACATTCACCTCGGTCATAACCACCTGGAAAAACAATCACAACATTAGAATAAGATTCTTTATATAGGAGAAAGGGGAAATTTATAACACAGGTACACAATCTTAAATCCAAAATTTTGACTAGATGTAAACCATTCTAAGAGAAAAAGAAATGCAGACTATAAACATGGTAGAACTGTACTTACACTACAATACCATATATACATACATATATTAAAATAAAAAAAAATTATTTATGATATTTGTTTATTATTTATTATTTTATACTAGGTATAATTTATACACTTCATTCTGAGGTCATATACAGGAGTTCAGATTACTGTCTAGTAGTGGTTGACCGATGCCGATATTTAGAGAGCAGGGCAGTGATGACCGATATATTGTTGTTTTTTCTTCATCTAAAATACACAGAAAAATATTTGGGAAAAAAAAAAAAGTTCATTGTCTCTGTTTGGGAAATGAAAAAGTTATGAAGTGTATACATTAGTTATAAACACTGTATAGTCTACTTCAATGTTTACCCGTTATTTTATTCCTCTCCCGTACAGCTAAAGAAGCCTATCTTCTCTTCCTTTTGAAAGAAAGAAGACTAAGAACCAACACAACTGCCTCACCAATACATACACAAGGGGGGGTCTCAGTCTGTTATACATTTGTTTCTCTGGACTTTACTACCCCACCTCCGACTTGGTCAACGCTTTGATCTTACCAAGCCGTGCTGTCAACCTTGTCAGAACACCGAATTCACAAAAAAATGACATGTTTTTTTGCCCCCTTTCAAAATGAAAAATCAGCCTCATGACAATCAGCTGATGCTGATTATCCCAAAATGTCAAATATCGGCTGGCCGATTAATCGGTCGATCTTTACTTGTCTAGGATAGATTACCTTCTTCTGGGGGTTAGGATAGGCCTATGAAAAAAGTAACCTTCGGTCTGTAGGACGATTTTACAGATATTTTGAGAAAAACAAAAATAGTGTCTCACTGGGAAATATATTAATTACGATGTGTTGCATAAAAAAAGCAATTTTTGTATCCAAGTTAATGTGTGTGTATATAATGTTTGTGTGTGTGTATAATAAATGTGAAAACAAAGGTGGGTGTGTTTGGAAGAAGAGGGAGTGACTCACCGACTGCATAAAGCTTTTTGTTGAGGACAGCCAATCCAAATCCACAGCGAGCAGTACTCATTTGGGAAAGCAGGGTCAGCGAGACGTGTCTCTCAATGGAGCTCACTGGACCACTGTTGGTTGATGGGGTACTGGAAGGGGACTCTGAATCAGACACGGTGCTTGTAGGGCTATGAGGTTGGCTGGGGCGTATGTGAACAGTGACAATGGCCAGAGTGCCCTTTAATAAGGTCACCCCCATAGATGTACGATCTAGAAAGAAAGAAAGAATTGAGAATTAAAATTTATTCAAAAAGGGAGAAAAATCAAAAGCTGCTTCATTTAAATAACTTTTTTCTTTGATTTTCGAAAAGTAAGAAAACCAGCAACATTTTTCAAACACTGAAAATTTAGAATTTAATGAACAGAGGAAGCCGCTTATTATGATCATTTGGGACAAGGTATTTTAGATAACAATAACCAGGTGATAACATTAAGCAAAGGATATAGAAATTGGAACAATTTACATTCATTGTTATAAACAACTTTACACTATAAAAATTCATTTTAAATAAAGTGTTTGGGACCGACTGATTCTGATAGCAATAACCATTTGATAACATTATCCGTAATTATAATAAACATCTTTCTGTATTTTCTAATATTTACTTGTGTTTGGGGATAAAATCCAGTGTCTGAAAAGTTACAAAGTGGTTTCAAAATTTAAAGTTATACTTTTAAACCCATTAGCAACAACTTGTACACGCAAGTTTCAAGCTCGATATTAAATCCTCTCGGGTATTTATTCAACAGTTTGATTCTCACTGGGTAAACCACACTTGTGGCCTTGTGCCAGACTAAGTTTAATAAGCTTTAGTTTCAATATTTAAGCCGCCAACAAATTTCATGGTTGAAGCAAAAGGAATCACTTTGAAATGCAAAGCAATTAGGATTGAAACAACCCAATTTGATCTTAATCGTGAGAGACAGAAACAGACAGAGACAGACAGACTTACCCGCTGTTTTGTATGAGGCCAAAAGTGACCATTCCTTTTCATTCTGAATCCATTCACAATCCCCAGAACCAAACTTCCTTAATTGGTTGGGGGAACAGCTGTTCACATCACACTTGGTCTTCACGTGAATCAACTAGACAAAGGAAAAAGAAGAAAAACCATTGGATTCAAATTCTTAGCAAAACTAAAAACATTTATCGCTATCAACCCAATAAAATACATGCATGTACATGTAGTAAATTATGCTTAATTATTGAATAAAGTCTATTATTTTCCCTTTAACTTACTGTATTTGAAAGCATATAACAATCCTCCCATGGCTCAAAAGGTAAACGTAACATTCGTTGTCCAGACCCACATTGGCCAGAACTTGAGGAAGAGTTAAAAAAATGGGTGATAAATGAGAGAATTCAGGGAAATGTCTTTTTTAAAGAAAAATATTCACTGCTGAAATAAAAGACCTTATATGTAACCTCAACATACGACATTCAGAATTAAGATTTGAGGATTTTTACATCGTTTTCAGTTATTTTGCAGCCCTAACCAGATAAACGCACAATCTAAAAAGATACAGTCTCTTATTTCCTTCAGCCCATCTCTATTTGACAAAACCCACAACCTTTTATCTAAGTTTCTGTTATCCATTGATATAATGAACAGTGATTTTCTTAGTTCTGTCGGTAACAATAGATGCTTCCATTTAAAGGTAAAAGTTTGGTTGATAAAAATATCTCCTGCCTATCATTAGTTTCAAATGGTGGGCAGGAGATATTTTTTTATCAACCAAACTTTTACCTTTAAATGGAAGCATCTATTGTTAGAGACATTCTTCCATTGAAACAAATTCACTATTCTTTTCTTCTTTAAAAAAAAAAAAAAAAAAATCTCAGAAATTAATTGAAATATACTGTATCAGTGAATTTTTTTCTCACTGGGATTAACTAGTTAGGAGAAAAACCTGACTAAATGCGACTTAATTCGGTTCTATAACACAAATGTTTCTAGTTTGAAGGAAAAGTCATAAGCAGCAATTTATGGAGGGGGAATAAAATCTTTTTGTTAAAATGGAAAAGGAACTTACGTGTTTCTTTCTGGTAAGCTTCTTGTAATCATTAACAACGTCATCTTCATCGTAACTGGAATCGTTCAGATCCCGACAATCCTGCAAGTTTTGATCATTGTCCAAATACAAAACATTGATCTGAAATGAAAAGAATTTAAAAATAAATTAAGGACCTTTTCGGATTAGAAACATTTCAAAGTCTAAAGAAGAATCTAACTTTTCTTTGTTGTTCTACAGCACTGAACCCAATATACTTCTGCATAGAGACAGTTTATGAGGCCTGTTTGGAAAGTATCTAGGCATTTGATATTAATGAAAAAAAATAGCTCAACTAGGGCAATGGTACTTCACTCCCTTTAAAAGTATACCCCTCTGGATCACACTTATCCCAGATCCTTTCCAAAAGTCTGCAAAGTTCACCATCAGCCGACTTGTCACATTCTCCTTAATCTTGTCCAGGTTCTGAAATCCAACAGAGTCAAATCTTGACTGTAGGAGGGGCTGACAGACCTTGGGTGATGCAATGTCTTGCCAAAATACCCAACATGAGACATGAAGAATAACTTGCTCGGTTAATTTCAGTGCGACAGTCACACAGTACGCAAATTCACCCAATAGCGTCTCTCACTGGCAACCAGAGACGCCCCGCACATGCACAATAAGGTCCTTTTCTGATTGGTTGCCAAGATACATCAAGGCTGCTCACCTGCGGGTGACTGATCGCCGAATGATAGGGTTTGAATTTTGTGGTTGTGTTGTCATACCAATTTCAGTCATACATGTACAGACAAGTTACAAGCTTTCAAAGTTACTAAGTGCACAAAATCTTGGCACCCTTGAAAAAGGGCAGTGTGCTAAAGGTTAAAACTTTAACAAAATATACTTGAATCCTGTAAAATGCGACTATTTTTCTGTCTTGTAATGTCTTACCTGATCAGCCAAGGTCACCAGAGCCCTGCTGTCTTGGCTGTAGATGTTCTTAGCCCAATTGAATACCAAATGGAAAAGGTGAGAATCGGATTTATTGCCAAGAGAAAAATCTTCAACACCTGAAAGACAAAAAAAAAAAAACAAATTCAGGAACTGTTAAGTCATATTCTGGTTCAAGGTAAGAGGCAGACAAGTGACATCACAAGGAAGAATTAACGGTTACAAGATATCCACTTGCATGGACAGTGGAATGAGAACAGTGTATACACGTGGATTGATTAAAGGATTCAGTTTGAAATTCCCAGAATGTTACTGAAGACTGGAGGCTGCCGAAATGTGACTATAACAACCAAGATGAGGACATTAGTCTGAATAAGACAAATCTTTCAATTCTTTTTTATTAGATTTAAAAGAGGGGGAGAGAGAAGGGGAGGGACAGACGGACGGACGGACACACACACACGTCCCCCTGCCCAAGTATTTTACCAGCCACACCACTAGCATTTTCTCCTTTCCGTACACACAAACATTATATAAAATAAAAAAACTAACCAATAATCTCAACCGAAATGCGAGGAAGGGCTGAGATTTTGCTGCTGTTTGTAATTTCTACAATATGGTTCTGAATATATCGTTCGACAGTGCTTTTCAACTGCACATCGACAGCAATGCTCCGGATTTCTGAAATAAGAAGACATGAATTAGAAAAGGAATTTGGTGTTGATGGGTAGAAAAGGAAGGAAGGATTCTCTAAGATTTTCTATTGAGAGACTAAATAGACTAAGGATTTGAGGCAAAAGGGGGAGAAAAATGTTATAAAACAGAATTAACAGAAGAATTAAATTTTCTTTTATAATTTTAGTTACTAATTTAAAAAGGAAAAAAGAGAAAATTTGGCTATTTTCAAATTTTTACCATCATAACCTTTTCTTATTTGTAACATTCTTAGGCTTTTTGACAGTATAAAAATATAAGAATGGCTGTGCAAAGTGCTCAACAAATCATTTAAAAAAAAAATCGATATTTTCGTTACTTTTAGAGTTACAATGCTCATTTTTTTTATTTTGAATCTTGAACACTGAATCATAATGTGGAATGTTCAAGCTTCAAAATAATGAAAAACTGAGCATTGTAGCTCTAAAAATAATGGAAATATCAACTTTAAAAAATGGTTGTTTGGGCAGTTATGCGTGGCCACTCATAAACAGTGATTACTTTCTGGATCATTGACATATTTAGGAGACAAAACTATGTTTAGCAATGAAAAAATATTTAGCAAAATTTGAAGATAAAGTGTCTTACAGCATCAAAATGCAATAATACAATGTTATCATTCAATTTCTTTTTCTTTTTTTAAACTCCAAAGTCAAAAAGTCTGAGGATGCAATAATATTTTTTTTAAAAGAATTTGACAATGGCATAAATTAGAAAAAAAAAAACGAAAAAAAAAAAAAAAAAAAAAAAAAAAAAAAAAAAAAAAAAACGAATTTAAATTTAAGAGATATTCAGTAGAAGTTACTGAATTTGAATAAGTTCTTATAAGCCGAGATGTATTCGATAGATAAAAATAAAAGGAAGTCTTCATTTTTAAAATTAAACTGAGATTATACAGAAAGTTAATTTTTTTTCCTTTTTTATTCTATGTTAGACAAACAAGTTAACAAGTAGTAAGAACTATGTGAGAATAGAAAAAAGACACGAGTAAAAGACACGAGAAAAATTACACAAGGTTAGTGCTGTGTCACCTAACCCCCCACTAAGATTAGCCTCGAAAGGGCTAGACAAAATCCAGTGAAATATAAACCTGATCCCCAAAGATGATTGGGGAAGATGGTTTAGAGAGATGGGGAAGATTGCTCTTAATTCTGGAGTTGGCACTGGCCAAAATCCATCAATTTCTTTTCTTCTTTCATTCTTCCCATCATTAGCAATGGTGCTAATAATTTGTATGCAATGGTTTCTTTTATTTCTGGAGTTCTTGTACAGTTGTATTTTTTTGGTCATCAATTTGTTTTAGGAGTTCTTTAAAGATTGAATATCATAGAAACTCAAAGACTTGTTGAGACTATAACAAATTTTATTTTTAAATAAATACCCACCCGCTCTTTTTTTTTGGAAAAAATAATTTTAAAAAAATAAAAAAAACAAAAAAAACAGATAAGGAGTAAATCTTGAAATTTTCAACCCTCTAGCTTTATTGGTACGGCCTGTATGCACGATACATAGCCAGCCAGCCAGAAAGAAAGACCGATTTAAAAACTGAAGAAACCTAGGTTGTCAATTTTGGTTGATGGTTTCTAATATTCCTAACAGACTTTTTATTATGGAGAAGGGTCGAGGGTCAAACCAAAACTTGTCAGTTATCATTTTACACAAACTGTTCCAGAAAGGTTTACATTGGGAAGGAGAGGCGGATATGAATATATTTGTGTGCAGATTATATGGGAGAGGAATGCCTAGATAATTCAGATATACTAGTATAGTCGAAGGGGAAGAGGGATCTGTGTATATAAAGGCTGGCTGGCGAATCCATATTTTGATGACCGATAAAGGACGAGAACAAGGCTTTTAGAAAATAAGGGAGATAACCGCTTTAGCTTATCTCACCATATGTAAAGCTTCCAAATATTCAAAATACCAAAACCATATCGCTATGTGTGTTGATACAAATGGGTATAAGGATCCTATATATATATTATATATATGTCTGATAAAGTGAAAGTTTTCCCCAGTATATCTTTATTTACATGCAAAGCCGTTAAATATATTCTGGGGGTGAAAGGTGTAGAGAATTAGGGGTGATTCGAGGTACTGAGGGAGGGAAATCAACCAAACAGCCACTCAGTCATTATAGTAAGCTATTTCAATTCGGTATTAGTTAGCTGTTCCCAACCTGGGGTCCATGGACACCTGGGGATTCACAGAGTATTACTGGGGGAGTAAGCAGACATTTCAAAAGCCTGGAGTCCATGGGAAAATTCATTTAAATAAAAGGGGTCCTTGATAATGAAAAGGTTTGAAACCATGGAGTTAACGACAAAAATAATAATATTTCTATATGCAATCCAGGATAGTCTGAGAAAATATTTCAGAGAAAAAAATCTCGCAGATTTTGATTAAAAAGTTTTAAAATATTTTTGTTTTATATAAAAGATCAAGGGAGGAATAAAAAAAGAAAAATCTTATTTTTTGTCCAGAAAAACCTTTAAAGGGTAGGGGATTAAAATAAAAATAGATTCAATTTACCCCTCCCCCAACCATTAGGATAATTTCCATCCAATGCATTAAAATTTAGGATCAATTTTGTTGGGTTTGTTAATTTTTATTAAACCAGTGATTCTCAAATGGGATGTACTTGGCTCCCAGGGAAGGGATGAATTTCAGTCAGGGGGAGGAACGTATAATGGCAAAAATAATTACTTGATGACAATTCAAAATGGGGGAGGAATTGAGAGAACCTGGGATCACCAGGGGAGAAATACGAGCTGGGATTCTGAGAACCACAAAGTTAACTATTTTTATTTATTCAAAAAACATCCAGTACGTCACTCTCA
>VCCN01006896.1:5531004-5541765 GCA_006491835.1 Architeuthis dux
AAAAAAAATTGACGTTTCAGAAAAAAATAAATAGGCATCATAAAGGTACAATTCCAGAAAAGTCAAACGAAAAAGTAAACTACGCAGATATAAGAAACAAAAGACCAGAGGAAGAATAAGAGCTTTTACTTACCGTCCAGAATATGCGTAATTAAGTAGGTACTCGAAGCTTTTGAAGTCCAGGTCAGTCAGTTCAAACATGTATGGCACTTGGGAAGTCTCCTTGGATGTAGTGAACAGCTTGAACAAGTAACTGCTAGCGGCAGCCAGAATGGCACGGTGGGCAGAGATCTCATGTTTGCCAACCACCAGTTTGACATCGCAGAACTGGCCACCCTTCTGAAGCAAATTCAGAGAAGACAGCACGTCCTTGTGATGGGAATTATCCGTAAACACCATCATCCGGTTACTCTCGTTCTCTTCCGAATCCATGGATTCAACGGCTCCTGATAAGAAAAACCAAAATATATTGTTAGAGACTTGTCATGTAAACATACATTATATAAAAGCAAATGCCTTTTTCTTTGTTTGTTGGTTTCTGTCATGCTAAAGCAAACAGAAAGAGAGGAAGAGCATTAAGCAAACCTTGTGTCTGGACATATGGCAACCCTATGTAACTGGAGAGGGAAGGGGGATCCAGTGGCACATTAAAACCCTTTTCATAGAATAATTTACATTTTTACATTTTATTTTAGTGTGAAAAAGTATACAATTTGTAAATACAAGCACACATCATATTTACACAATATCTAGGACGTTAAACCTTTGCAGTGGTGCAATAAAAATAATTCTTAAAACCATTTGCATCCGTTGATAGCACTACATTCTGGTAATCTATTCCAAAGTTCTACCACTATTGCTAAAAAAAAGAATTTTCTGATATTCAATCTACTTCTATCGTATATGTGTGGCCCCTCAGTCTCTTGTACCTCCTTCTAGAATAAAGAATACTTCAGGGTTTACTACTTCTAAACCACACATAATCGTGAACATTTCTATTAAGTCTCACCGATCTCTATTTTCAAACATTAATCCTAACACTTTTAACCTATCCTCATAACTCATACTTTTTAATTCCGGTACTTAGTTGCACATCTCTGGACTTTTTCTAAAAGATTTTTTTTTTATCTCTCTCCAAGTACGGTGACTAGGAAGGACTGTGCACAGTACTTTAGGTGTGGATGGACATAAGTCTTATATAGTATAAGGAACGCGTCCTTGTCTATATATGAAAAAGTATGCTTAATATTGATATGGCTCTAGGACTGATTATTAGTTAACATTTTGATTAAAGAAAAACGATGTCCAATGCCCGTGTAGTTTAACAAGTGTAAGACATAAAATGGAATATTGTCAAATATGTAGTAATTAGAATTATTTTGTTTAAAAAAAATTAACAAAAAAAATAAAGTTGCTTGTTTCAAATGGGAACTGAAAAAACTGTCTAAATAATTTGAGTGCAAAAAGAATTTAGGTTTTTCAAGTATTTTAATTTAAAACCAAAACTTTAATGAAATTCATTTTTAAACGAATTTATAACAATTCTCATAAACGAAAAATAAATAAATTTCAAGAGTATCTTTCATTTTTGTAGCATTGCTTGATAAAAACAAATTTGATAATTTTCAGAATTAAGCGGGAGGGGGGGGGGGTTAAAAAAAATGAAATCAAATTGAAAACATGAATCGCAGCTGTTATCTGAAAAGAAAAGCTAAGCCTTCGAAGACAATATTCCTGTGTCTTAAAAATCTAAAAATAAATATAGGAACACAAATCAAAAAGGAAACGAGAGTCCATAAAATCCAAGTCCAAAAAGAAAGCGATTTGAAAGACATTAAACACATGGATTATCTCCCTTGTACTATTCAAGGGAGGTAACTCGTAACTCCCATGAGTTTTCTTCTCTTCTCCAGCTACTAGTGTTTTAGATTTCCACCCTAAGGTACCATTAGTAAAACAATGAGTATTTTATTTAGTATAAATTTATTTTAAAAATATAAACGTAAATGAACAGTAGGAAATTTCAAAACGAATTCCAAGAATATATTTTCAATTAATTCAAGATAAATGTTTATTAGCCCCTAGTAAACATTAATTAGGCAAAACCAAATCATAACTCATTTACTTAAATTCCATAGTGATAGCTAGAACAGACAATTGTCTGATGAAAATTTAAAAAGATTGTTAAAAATGACATTTTGTATACATAATTACAAAAGAATTATATTTGATAATACATTCTTGTGAATAAAGCTGGCATTCATTTATTATAAAATTGTGTCAGTCAATTAAATAAGTCAAACACCATAGCAAATCAGTTGACTGTATAATCAATTATCTCCATTATTGCATTTGCTGCTTGCCTCATTAAACAAGATAAACATCTGTCCCCATTATTCTATAATTATAGATTTTTTTTAATGGCTTCAGTCGAATACCCATACAAGCTTAAATGCATAAACGATTTGTGCTTTGCATTTTGATTGCCTAAAACAAGGTATCAATGCGGTGATATTTTCCCCATAGAATTGTTACTTATAACATTTGCTTTTATTTTGCCCTAAAATCCGTTTAATGAGAGTTTTTAAGCTTACATTTTCTTGGGCGTCCACTCACAACCGGTATTATTTGTGACACATAAGCAGGACAGACTTTTGGTACTACGGTCGGGAAATTTGGTACGTTTTTATCAATGTCCTCCCAAGTATATATTTCATGTAATAGTTGAGAGAAATATTAAATATATTTGGTTTGAGTTGCTGTACACAAAAAGAGCCGTCTGAAAAAAAAGAAAAAAAAAAAAAACCCCAACTTGAAAATGAAGCAATCTTTAATATTTGAGTTAGAGTTGATAAATTTCTAAAAATTAGTATTTCAAATGGCTTCATTTGGTACTTTTGTGGTCTACTCGGTACGTTTTAACCACAGCTGTTGGTACATTTGCTAAAATCTCCCGTGGCAGCCCTACACTCAGTGCGTTTCTTGTTTTGGCAGTGCAAAAAAGCGCTAAATTAGCGCGTTTAGGCTTAAACATTTTGAACCATTTTTAGTGTCTTTTTGACCATTTCTCAAACATTTAGTGCTTCTTAGCAGTAAAACGATCGCGAAAATATTATTTTGAGTTGGCAACACAGCCTGCACACAAGCATTCGTTTGAAAAGGTGAAACAGTACAGGTGTGCCATGATAACTAGTCACCCACCCCCTACATGTGTCAGGAGTGAGAAAAAAAAGAAAGAGGGTGAGGAAAATTAGGAAACATATGGTAAGTTTACGGCGGCGTGGTAAGAATACAGGTATACAATTATTATTCGGTTTCGGGTTTAGTAAACCCAGGGTACATTATTTTAGGAAAATGTATTTCCCTCTGCTTCGACCGAATCGAGCGTTTGTTTCTTGGGGAATTTTTTTCATTGAGGAAAAGTAACTTTTATTGGGAAGTTAGTGAATTGGCTCTGAAGTGGGGAGTTCGATTTACAATGCACGTAGTTGTATCAGCTTTGTAGGAGGGACCACCCTTCTTTTATTTTTAGAGAGGGACCGCACTACTTAACTTGGACCAAGGTAAATGTGTTTATTGAAGGTGGTGCACTTTGTGTCATTTTTTAAAAAATTCTCCTAACCTTAGCTAATTTAGTAATTCTCTTAAATTTTTTTTTTATCCAATATTTCCATACGCGTTCGAACACATGATATACACTTAATTAGCTTTTGATTTATTTGATCTAAACCATGTCTGGCACAAGGACACAACAAAAAAGTAATGGACCATTCGGTAAAGAAATCGGATTTACTATAAATAGCCTGCGAGACAAGCACGCGTATCGCTACAGAACAAGTGCGCCAGTTAGACGTTTAACTTGTTAGAAAAAAAGCGACGTGTTTGCCAGATGAGCAACTATCTACCCTATGACTTCAAGTCATAGGATAGTAGTTGCTCATCTGGCAAACACGTCGCTTTTTTCTAACAAGTTAAATCAGTTACAGTACCAACATTTTAAGGTACGGACGAGGATATGATTTTATTTAAAAATTAGCACAATATCTAGATACCTGCTCATAAGTCACTATTTTCAGTAATATTAAATCAATTAAATGGAACATTAAAAAGTACATTTTATCTTTTAGGGGCTTGTCTTAACTTTAAAAAAAAAATTACTTCTTTTACAAAGCTATTCTAATTATAAAGCTACCAAGGAAAGATTTTAATTAAAAAGATTAATTAAATTAATGAAATCAAAAACATTTAAAGGAAAAAAAATCTGATGACGTAATCACCCGAGAGTCACGGGGTTTCCAAGTCGGACATAAAATGGGGGTCCAATCTTTAACTGTTGATCTATTGGAAATTGGACCCCGTCTTTTATTCAGAGATGTTACATTATATAGACTTTAAATTGGAACAAAATGTTACTTTAAGTAGTGATTTTTAGGAATGGTATTTATTTTTATAAGTTCTAATTCGTCAAATCTGAGGATAAAGTTCGCCATAAAACTATTAAAATAAAACGAACGGGGAAAATTAAGAAAATTAAGATTTAAATATAAAAAATAAATGTATCATTTGTAAAAAATGGTCACCACATCTTTTAAGTCAATGTATCAAGGAAATGTTTTAATTAAAAATATTTGATAAAAATTGCTAAATGAAAATTATCAAATAATATTGATAAAATTCTAAAGAAACCTATTTATTGTCAGAATTAATCACTAATCTGTACAATATTGGAGGAAGACATGACAATGGATCACAGTGACTTGGGCAAATAATCGATCCATCAAAAATGTGGAGAATAATCGAAGTAGCAGCAACAAGTGAGGGGAAGGGGGGTATGAAATAGAGACAAAAAATTTTAATTTTTTTATTTTAATGCGATTTTAAAAAAAAATAAGGCTTTAAAACAAATGATTGATTGTCTATGTAGACACCAATCGAGTGTTAATGGATTTACTAGTCAACTAATAAAATTAATAAAAAAAAAAAAATTAAATAAATTGTAAAGATTGATTGATGTTACAAGAAATCCACGAAAGACGTGCTCAAAGTGACCCATGAAAGCTAAAGAAAAGAAAAGTTCCATTTCTAATTAATTAATTAAGGTCTTCATTAAATCTGGGTTACTACTACTAACTAGTTAGCTAATTAGTAAATGGTGCAAATTCCGGCCTGTGGGTCGGTAATTAGGCCAGGGGCAAAGTCTTAATACCTCCTGACAGGCACATGTGTATTTCTTCTTTTAAATACATGGTTGTTAGTTCGAGCCTTGCCTAAGTTAACCATAAATCATTTCAAATAGTTGTACAATTCACGATAACGACAACACCCCGGGGAGAAGGTGCAATAAATACGGGTGGAATTTTAGTACCCTGCTCTCTGATGTTTCCCTTATTTGGCAAGAGGAGGGAGAGAAGGTATTCATTTTTACAACACGAAGCCAGGGTGATACACTTGGTAGAGGTTTCAGATTTCTGACAACATATCAGTAGTGTTTATCAACAGGCTCTCATGTCGCAGATTAGCGAGACACAGGTGTATCAGCACGTGCCATACCTTATTTACTAAAAAGGGGTGATCTGATCTGATCTCTGGCGAATGGTTAATAATAGCAAGTTTGACCCTCAACAACGGACAGGACTGGTATGGGGGGGGGGGTCAGAAAAGCTGAGGCAGGGGTGATTGGAAAAAAGTCAACATGGCTGGGGAAAAAAATGTTACTTCATTTATAGTAAAGTTAAAAGTAATAAGGCACTATTTAAGAAAATGGGTCCGCCTCTTAAATACATTTTCGCAAGTAATTTGTGCTTTTAATCCACAAGACCTTCGTTTCCTCAGTTGCGAGAAGAAACATTTAAAATTTAACAAGAGAGTGCTAGGGTGTGAAACCTTTCACTGGGTTGTGCCTTTATTTTTAGCTGCAGAAAACTGCGCTTAGTGCATATCCTTTTTTAATTTCACTCGCTAAAGACAGATTTCGGTCGATGCCACGCCACTTAAAATTATTCGGAAACCAATGGCCTGGAAATTGCTTTATTCGCCAAGTTAGAGCATTTTAACGGCATTGCGCTATGACGTGTGTTACTGTAACACTGCCAGCAAATCGGATCATTGCGGTTATTAAACTACGTTCAAACCAAAAGGACCATTTGATCCTTACTACGTACGATAATTCTGGTCTTGTACTGTGAGCTTCTGTTAAGCTTAGTCTGGCACAAGGACACGAGTTTGGGGCACCCAATGAGGATCAAACTAAATAGTAAATGGTCAGCTGGATTTATTAGCTCGTTAACCACAACCCCATGGAGAGGCACTCAAACCATTGATATGTACTACTAAGCCTAGCGTCTTAGTGTGGGACACCCAGTGAGGATCGAACTCGCTACAGAGTCATATTTGGAAGTGTCCTGATAACATCAATAAACAGGACACAAAATCAAAAAAATACACGACATGTTCTGTATAAACGGGACTAGCAACCCTAAATTAACTTCAACCTTAATCTAAACCAAGACTAAGAAAAAATTGCGTCAAAAATTAAAAATGATAATATGCGTCGTAGTAAAACAAAATGTAGTGATCGGAAAAGGCCATGGGAAAAAAAAAAATTTTCTACAGTCAAAAATAGAAATGATATCACTTAAGTGACATCGTCCTTGGTTGATAAGTTATCTATAAAAAAAAAAGTGTTGACACACGAGCCAACATTATAGAGTTTCCTACTTGTCACACTTTCCTGTACTTGACTTCAAGCAGGGTCAAACAGAGGCATGGCCTCGAACGAATTTGGAATCTGAAGGGGACAGTTTTGGTTATATAAGATGAATGAATATGTAAATAACTGAAACCCCAAAGAGTAACAAAACAAAAAAGAGGGGTGGGGGTGAATTTGAGGTTTAGCCTTGAACTCAACGTCTGCTAAAAAGACGAGGAAAAGTAAGCCGTTTTATAAAAAAAGTAAAATATATAATAGAAACAAATGCTAGAAGAATGAAATAATTTAGGTTTCCATTTTCTGAATTCATTGAGAAAGGAGAAAAAAATAACGGAAATCTGGAAAAAGGCACGATTTTTTTGTTATAATAAAAACTAGTCATTTATTTGTGAAACCTATTGGGTAAAATTTTTAAAAAAAAATGAAACGTTCAATTATTTTTAAGACAAGATATATTTGCTTAATAGTTTATTCCGTAAATAACGTGATTAAAAAGAAAAAGACTGCTTCATATGGAGGAAATGTATTTCTTTATAATCCAAGTCTTACACAATGTATACGTGTCATGTCTTCCAGCATTTGACTTAAAAAGGGCAGAGGTTTAGCCTTGAACTCAATATGTCTGGTAAAAAGGAGGAGGGAAATGCGCCAGGGAGACGTTTTAGGAAATAATGGCTGGAAACTAAAGAAAAAATGTTTGGAGAGGAGTTCATGATTTAGTTTAATTTGCTGAATTCATTGAGGAAGATTAAACCAACAGAAACAGAAAACGCGCGGAATTCTGGAAAAAGCGCCAAATATTTTCTTAAAGAAAGTCATTTGTGAATCCAATTAAATGAAGTTAGAAAGATATGTGCAAATTTCGTATTTAAAGGGACAAAGATATTTGCTGATCACTCCAAAGTAACGCGATTAAAATTCTTTTTTAAATGACATGTTCTTCGTATGGAGAAATGTATTTTCTCCCGCTTATCTACAGTGTAAATCAGTGTTGCTGACTTTTCGCTAGTTTAACAGCCAAAAAGCGCTAAATATTTTTTTAAATAGCCAAAATGTGTAAGCGCAAACGCGCTAATTTGGCGCTTTTTGCACTGCCAAAACAAGAAAGGCGCTGAATCTATCGCGAAACGCGCTAAATTGGCAACACTGGACTGTAAATTACTTTGTCGTGCCTTCCTGAACTTGACTCCAAAAAAGACCGGAGGGTAGTTTTAGCCTTGAACTCGATATGTGTCGGGTAAGAAAGGAAGGTGGTGGAAAAAAATGGGCAAGGGAGAAGTCTTGTTAAGGTGTAGAATAAAAGACGTAAATAATAGCTGAAAAGACCCGAGGAGGACGGAATGATAGAATTAGAATAAATTGATCGAGCTTTTAATTTGCTGAATATGGAGGGAGAAAAAAAAAACCGCGCGGAAATATTTTTTTAGTGTCATTAATTCGTGAAACCAATTAAAAACAAAATTCAAATATTTACAAATTTCGTATTTTTTTTTATGGAAATAATAAATTTACGGACTCCATAAAGTAACGTGATAAAAAAATTCGTTGAGGAAAATAAAAATAACAAAAACTCGGAAATTTCTAGAAAAAGCGCCAAATATTTTTTTTTTTATTATTCATGCAAGAAAAAGAAAAAAAAGGAAGTCATTTATTTGAATCTTTTTTTTTTCTTCTAATAATTTCGTATTTTAGGGACAAGATCCAGTCGTTTATTCTCCGTGATGAAGTAACAAGAACATGATTACAAAAAAAAATCAAGCATGGTCGATATGAAGACAGAAAGGTATTATTACTATTTTCTCTTTAGTCGACAGTGTAATTTGTAATTTTACTCTAAAAAAATTAATCAAACATTTACACTTAAAATACAATATGGGTTTTTCTTGACCGATTGCTTAGACGGGTTTTGGCTCTTTTATTACCAAAGAAGATCCCGCATTGCGGAGAATTACATTTTTGCTGGACAGGACCATCAAAATGCTTGGATAATTATTCTCACAAAAATCATTCATTGTTCGTGATATATTTATAATTTAGATTAATATATTTTTTTTTTGGGGGGGGGGGCAAAGATTTTTCAGAAGAGGAACTTTAGAAAGATTAACATGTGAAAAATAAAAACAAAAGACGAGGAAATTAGTCTAGATAGAACCAGACATTAATGATTAAAATAATTTAACTAATTCGACTTTGAACTGATACATCTCCGATTCCTTCACTGATTATAATAAGACTTGAATTAAAACCCACGAAATAAAACAACTTTCTACAATAATTTAACTGAACTCCCCCTAAAAATTCAATGGCAAATTTTTTCTTTTTTAAAAGTTTAGTAGCAGCTTTCAAAGCTTCTAGGAACTGAACTAGACGGTAAAATGAAATTTAAAAATAAATATATATTTTTGACCATTACTATATTATATAATATAGTAAGGGTCATAAATATTACTTTTTTTAAAAAGCTACTAAAAATTTTAATTTTAAGATTAAGGAAAAAAATAGTCGTAAAATATAGTATATTATATTTACGACTACTATTTTCCTTCATATTAAAATTCAAATTTTGTTGCTTTTTATCCACTAACTCAGATTTAAAAAATTTAAGACGAAGGAAAATTAGTAATCAATTGGACATTTTTTCTTCTAATGATTTACTAATAAAAATACATTTTTGATAACCACAAAAATGGAAATAATTAAATTTATGGGTGATTTTTTTTTTGTAAAATTAAAAAAAAATTAAATTACGTTAAAATGAATGTAAAATAAAAATATAATTAAAAAAAATACACACACACACACAGGGAAAAAACGTATAAGGAAGAAATAGATTAAAAAAATATATTTCATCCTACCATCACATCGGACACCGTTGCTATTAGAGTGACCGTTGACCAGATTTGCGAAGTCCTTCATGTTGATTGGGTTTGATGTGTGGAAAACAGAAGAATAGTTAAGAGAATAAAAAGGTTTGATCAGTTTAGCTGATAGAATATGATTAAGGAGGAGTCGGTTAAGACGAGATGTGCCCGGCGCAAAGAAGAGAGACCATGTGCGACCGAAAGAGCGCACCCACTGGTTTTACACACAGCAACCTTCAAGGCTGGCAAACCGCCAATATCCGTGTTTTATTGGCTCTGTGTAATTATCACACACACACTCACACTGTTTATGCCTGTATTATGTGTATGTGTATGTGTATAACCTTCTGGGATCGTATAGTGGGTGTGTTAAGACAGTTGCCGTAACAAGTGTGCTAAATTGCACACACTGGGTTTTTAAGCTAATGACGAAATGTGTAATTATTTGAAATCATTAATTACAATAGATGCAATTTCGGTCGGGTTTGCGTTAGAAAGAGAAGGGGGAAAAAGAAGAGAGGATATATATTTTTAGATACTACACACGCATTTTAAAAACATTGAATACCCCCCCCCCTTTTTACACTAGTCTAATGAAATAAGCAAATGGTTTTCTGTTAAAAAAACAAAGACATTTTAAAACTAATTTCATTATGCTTATGTTAATTTTATAAAGCTGTTTTTTTGGGGGGGGCGGTTAACATTTTTTCCTCGGGGAATGTACAAACTTGTGAAGTTAAAAAGATAATTAAAAAAACATGGGGAAGAGAAGGGTAAAAAAGGGAGTGTATATATATATATTTAGCTACTACACACGTTTTAAAAACATTGAATACCCTTTTTACACTAATCTAATGAAATAAGCAAATAGTTTTGTTAAAAAAAAGATTTTTAAACTAATTTCATTATGTTAATTTTATAAGGCTGTTGTTTTTTTTTTGGGGGGGGATATCTTTTTCTTCAGGGAATGTACAAACTTGTGAATTTAAAAGAAGAAAACTAGGGGCTTTTTCGTTAGTCCCCACCAAAAGCTAACGTCCATAATTTTAATTAAATTAGGGCTAAAATTTTAACAGCAATTTCATTTTGGAGAATCCGAACATTTCAGCCTAAACGGTCAGTCTTGTTTATCTTTTTAGTTGTGTTCCAGTTCAGTCAACTTGTCAGATTTTTGCAGTTTTCCCCGAAGAA
>VCCN01006896.1:5541911-5568748 GCA_006491835.1 Architeuthis dux
TGGCCAAAAAGACACTAAAAATGGTCGAAAATAGCCAGAAAACGGTCAAAATGTTTAAGCGCAAACGCGCTAATTTATCGCTTTTTTGCACTAGCAAAACAAGAAACGTGCTGAATCTAGCGCGAAACGAGCCAAATAGCAATAATATTGGACAGAGCATATGGGTGTCTTTGTGTAGGACAACCATCTCCCTCCCCAGGACAAAAAAACAAGACAGAAATTTATTAAGTTTTAAAATTTATTAGTTAGGGTTTTCGTTTTTGTGGTGGGAGCTAACGAAAAGAAGGCTCTAACATTTTAGGTCTCTTAGCCAAGAAAAATGCAATTTGATAGTTTTCTTTCTTTTTTTAGGCTCCAGTAATTTAGAATTATAGACGTTAGCTTTTTGCTGAGGACTAACGAAACAGAACCCCCCCCCCCCAAAAAAAAAAGAAAAATCGTTGTGTAAAGATAAAATACATTACATACATTTAATCAGTTGTTTTTAACAAGAAAGAAATTGGTTTTAGATTTCAATACTTAGATTAGATTTGTTGAGGTTTCTGGTTTAATTGATCAACAGGTTGAGAGAGACACGCGTCCTACGATTGTTACCCCATTAGTTAAACTCAGTTCTTCGTTGTGGGCAATTGTTTTATCACAAGACTAAACAAACGTATTAAATGAGAATTCAATAATATATTTGTTCTTGGGGACATTATTAAAACTTATCAAAACCTTGGTCTTCATTCTAAAAACGACGTGTGTGTGAAAACGATACACGGTGTATCGTTTTCATACAAAGTGTATCATACACCTATGACATTAAAAATAACCATAAGACATTGTTGTCGTTGGTAGAAAATTATTCGATTTTGATGAAATAGAGACTGATGAAATGGAAACTGAAGTATTGTATCTAAATCAGTGATTCTCAAACGGGAGGCACTTGGCTCCCCAGGGGAGGAATTACAATCAACGTAAAAGGTGCAAAAAATCACTACCTCTGTCCCATAATAGTTTTACGTTTGCCTACACATTTCATACATTAAATGTAACAACTATTATGGGACAGGGGTAATACTATCTCTCACAGTCTGTTTCTCTCCCTCGCTCGCTCTCTTTCTCTCTCTCACTGTCTATTAAAAAAAGATATCCCAATAAGTAGATCCACGTTCCTGGGCTCGAACCCAGTAATCAAAGAAAAAAATGTACCAACGTCGTTACCACACGAGCTATGATATTTACAGTGTTGCTAGATTTAACGCGTTTCGCACTAGATTTGCGCGTTCTTTGTTTTGGCAGTGCAAAAAGCGCTAAATTAGCGCGTTTGCGCCTAAAACATTTTGGCCGTTTTCTGGCTATTTTCGACCATTTTTAGCGTGTATTTGGTGGTTTTTGGCCATCTTTGTCAGTCAAACCAACGCGAAAATATTTTTTGAGTTGGCAACACTGGAATCTTCTAAATCATTCACTATTCAGTCATCAAATATGTAAGCTTCTGTTAGTGTCGTCTAAGTTGCCAAACTTGAATTAGATACGTGGCTTTTTATTTATGTCAAAATATAGCCACCAAAATTACTACTAATAGCGTTGTTAATATTTTGGTTAATGTTTTATTTGCGTTACACCAGCGCAAATGAAATGTCATTGTCATTAAGTATAAAATCAATTTTCGGATAACAGGACATTACTACTGTACTACTCGGTCTATGTTCAAGTTTATGGATGTTTTTGGTAGGGTAAACATTAATGTTGACTTTTAGTATTAACTGAAATATGATTAGCTATAAATATTCGCAGCCACGTTGGTTCAATTGGCGAAGGTGGAAGGTCATATTGAACGTAACCGGATGATGACGCATAGCTTGAGCCTCTTTTCTTGATCGATATTATCCATCGTCAAAGAATTAATAAGCACTCGGCGAGCGCTTACCTCTGCCAACACCATTGTTACTAACAACTGGATGGAAATCAGTTCACAAATAGTTATGATGCAGGGGAGGTAACTGAAAAAGATCCATGGATCCGCCCCAAAATGTATTCACTTCTTCCGTAGTTCAATGCCCACCCTTCCTGCCACTTTTCATGGGGGGGGGGGATAATCGGACTATATCTTAGCGGCAACACTTGTTACCAGCGAAGAATAATACCATCTTTTTATATGGGTACATTAATTTGGTGTTACATAAAATAATTATACGGCACCATTATCCTTTATTGACTGTAAAGTTCCCACTTTCAAATCACCTCACCCTAGGTCACCTTATGTGAGGAGGCCTGATCCGGGGTGTGGGGTCAATGTGGCCTACCTTAAAGAAGCATTGCTCTGAGTCGGTCGAAGATTTGAAGATGAGCGATGTGCTTTTGCAACATGACAATGCAAGGCTTCACAGCAGTTTAAAGACCAGACAAGCAATCACAGCGCATGGCTGGACAACCTTGCCTCATCCACCCTACAGTCCTGACCTGGCACCCTCAGACTTTCATCAGTTTGGGCCCATGAAGGAGGCACTCAGTGGTTCTCCAATGATGATGAGGTGAAAGAGGCAACTCGCACTTGGCTGAGAAATCAGCATTTAAATTCCAGGCATTTACTTTCACTTAAACAGCACTATTTCAATCTAAGTACAGTTCAAGTTTGTGCGTGTAAGCAAATACAGAGGTGAATAAATATGTACTTATGTATGTAATAACGCCTAAAGAAGCCTCGCTCTGAGTTTTGGTCACGTAAGAGTCAGAATTGATAGTGGTGCCATTGGGTATAAACTCTAACAGTATGACTCCCTTCTGGTCCCAAAACAAGAAGCTTCTACAAGGCGGGTATACATGCCCTCATTCAAAGGTGAGAAGGAAGGAGACTATGTTGAGGACTAGATTTGGAATCCTGAGACTTTTGTGTTCATTTTGGTATGCTTTGTGTGCTTCTACTATTAAATCTGTTGTAATTAAAGAAGAACTGGTATTACTTTTTGACCGAACCTCGTATAGTTTAAAGTAATAAGAAACATTATTGTTTCTTTTCCCCCTAAAAAGGTTATCTAAGTTGTATATCTTTGGTTTTGTTTGAAAGAAAAACATTCCAAATACTAAATCTGAAAAATAAAATTGATTTTTTTTGTTGTTTTTATTCATATCCTTATTTTAAAAAAATCAGACCTAAGGTTATAAATGCAAGGCCTATGAAAGGGTTTTAGTAGAGCTACAAAGTTCCTTTCGGGCCCCCTTCCCCGCTCCATTAATCATCCTGTTTTTACTCACTCCCGTGCCCCCTTGGACCCCAGGCCCAGCTACAAAGTACCCTCTTCACCCCACCCTCTCATAGGCCCTGGTTATATGTAAAATTATCAGGATCCAGCAATTAATCACCAGCTATTCATAGCAAACAATTAATAGCTGTATATATTTCATAGCAGGATAAATTCATGGCCATATCCCACTGATCTGGTGTCACTAATCTAACTATAATTGAAGAAACTTATGAAGTGATGCTAAGTAGCATAGTAAAGTAAATAATTTAAGTGTTAGAATTCATCATTTCAGTGATAATTACTACACAACTTTATTTTAAAAGATTTTTTTTAACTTAACACGTTTTAAAAACAATGATTAAAAATACTTAAATTATTTACTTTATTATACTACATAGCATCACTTGATAAGTTTCTTCAATTATAGTTAGATTAGCAACACCAGATCAGTGAGATGTATCCGGCTATGAAATATATACACTATTAATCGTTTGCTATGAATGTTCCGTAATCCAAAATTATCCATTGCATCAGGTTTTTAAAAGGTCATTAACAAAAAAGGCTAACAGTAGCTTAGGGACTGAAGATCCATCCAGTAGACAACACTTCCCCACAGCACTAAAAAAATAATTTCAAGGCACATCTTGATGTCTGCAGCTTGACCAAGTTTCCTTTTTTTCCCCTTAAACCCATATTAAAAATAACCTTTTATATTACTATCAACTTTAAAAATATAAGTATTCTACACCTTTGCTGCAGTTCAAGGCACACCTTGATGTCTGCAGCTTGATTGAGTTTACTTTTTATCTCTCCCTTAAACCTGCAACATAAAAAATAACCTTTTATGTTACTATCAACTTTAGCAAATATTTTTGAAGTTCAAGGCACACCTCGATGTCTGCAGCTTGACCGAGTTTCCTTTTTTTTCTTAAACCCACAATAAAAAATAACCTTTTATATTACTATCAACTTAAGCAAAGGTGTAGAATACTTATATTTTTAATTGACCTTGCTGGAATTAAATATACTTAAGTAGGGTTGGGGTGACGACTTTATCTACTTATCGTAAAATTAACCTGTGTCAGAGAGAGGCCACGCAGGTGTAGGCATTATTTGTGAATGGATGGGGTGTGGCAGTGTGGATAAGCCAAGGTCACTGGGCTAAGAAGAAAGAAAGAAAAACCCACGTGGACCGAAGGAGGGTAAGAGGGACAGAACAAAGCCATTGGCATCTGCTAACACTTTCTACTTTGCGGACAATGCGTGTAGCTGTTCATTTATCTGGATTGGGTTTTAACATCACGGAGGATTTGGCAATGTTCCTGCGAAGAGATTTTGACCATCCCGCAAGAAATATTGGGATTCTATGCTTACTTTTTATGTTTTAAAGATTCTTTGTGTGTTTTTAATATATTCAAATGATACCTGGATTGAAATAAATTGTGACTAAACTGAATTCTTTGATTACTAACTGGCATTCTTGGTTAAGCATAAATGATTCTCTAGCATGCGTTATTCAATGATTTGAGGCAAAATATTAGATGTATTTAAATGGATAATTACCATATTTCAAGGTTTTTATGGCATTTATCTGGCCCATCAGCTAATCATTAATACACGATTGGCCCGCAGAGGCAAAAAGGTTGCCGACCCCTGTTTTAAATGTTACTGTATATTTTGGCCGATACGGCGTCCTTCAGATAAGACGAGACCCCAATTTCAGTCTGAATTTCATGGTTTTAGCTCATTGGTCACTGTTTTTGTATCTGGTCTAAGATAACACTTTTGGGGGTATTTTATGGATGCTTCATGTGTCGTCTTATCCACCAAAATATACAGTATATATACTCATTTAAAACTCACTTATTAAATAAAATAACTTTATACTAAAACTCCAGAACAAATTATAATAAAAATTGAACATTTACTTTTATTAAACTTACCAGATTTAATCGGCTATCATAGATTTTTATTGGCTAAAGTGGAAAAAAAAACCCAGCCAGATCTAGCCGAAAATGGCTAATTTGGCAACTCTGGGATTTGGACGTTAATCCTTATATTTGGCAATTATTTGTGTTCAGTGAAGGAAGATTAATTCTAATAAGAATAGCGGATAAGAAAAAGTCTAATCTGAATTTATAGGCATGAGAAAGAAAGGGAGAGGGAAGGAGAAAGAAAGAAAGAAAGAGAGAAGGAAGGAGAAAGAGAAAGGGAAGGAGAAAGAGAGAGGGAAGGGGGAAGAGAAAGGTAAGGAGAAAGAGAGAGGGAAGGTGAAAGAGAGAGGGAAGGAGAAAGAGAGAGGGAAGGAGAAAGGGAAGGGGAAGGAGAAAGAGATATTTATGATAAAATCTTAATTTAAGTTTATTCACTTCAAGCAACAACAAATTAAATATAACAAACTTAAAATTCAAATTATTGAATTATACATGAGTTACTATTCCAGACTTTTTTTACATTGGACACATTTGAGTTCAAGGACAAAGAATGTTCTGGAAGATATCAGAATTTGAAAACTGCTAAGTTAAGCAATGTCGAACCTGGTCAGTACCTAGATGGGTGACCAACTGGGTATATTAGGTGCTGTAAGCAGCTGTGGATCAGGTAGAGAGCCATCCGTGTCAATCTAGTTAATCCTCCTGGGACAGTGGTTCCCAACCTTTTCTTGGCCGTGCTCCCTTTTCACCATATTTTAGAGTGTCATCCCCCACTTCCAAGATGATCTGACTCATAAGTTGTATCCCTCTTTTGCAGCTCGTAGAAAGATCAATATTCTAACTGTTTGAGTCTGACAATCTGAACTCAATTCCTCCCCTGAAACCCTAAAAATCCTCCCCTGAAGCCCTAAAATTCCCCCCTGATTGAGAAGGAGGAGACTGATCTCTACACTACTCTCAATAACTCAAGCCAAAAAGCCCCCCCCCCCTCTGACTGGCCCGGCTGCGAGCAACAAGAAATGAATGAATGAGCTAATGAATCAGAGGGACTTTTGAAGAAAGACACAGAACAAACAATCTGTGGAGCAATTAACTCTAGTACTACAGTTAATTGATTCACTACTAAATTTTTTACTGGTTGTGTAACCTTGGACGTTGGTCATGTGCCGGTCATTTTACACTGGACTTGGCTCAAATCAATAATTGCAAATGGACAGGTTGGATGAGTCAGGTGATCAGGATTATCAGTTTCTTTGATTCACATATATCAGTGTTTACAAAACTTTTTCGCAATACACCCCCTCCCCCTTTAGAGCATATATTTCATCAGAACCACATCCCCCCCACCCCCGTAATTCTGTCAAAAATGAACATTGAAAATTAAATAAGAACATGCTGTGTTGGGGGTGATCAATGAATAAGTTACTTCTCTCGCCAGAAGTCTGAGTTTTCAAAAAATGAGCGGGGATGCTGGAGGACACAAACTAAGGGATCAATTTAGCATAAACTTACATTACAAATTCAACCCCCTACTAAAAACCTACTTAGGAGGGGAATTTTATAAAAACAACCCCAAAAAACGTTTTTTCTAGAAATAATAAGGAGTAAATGTTGAAATTTTCAGCACTCTAACTCCATTGGTGCGGCCTGTACTCATGATACATACATACATAGCCAGCCAGCCAGCTGAACCAACTTGAAAACTGAAGAAACCTATGTTGACAGTTTTGGTAAAAGTTTTGGCTGACAGTTTCTAATACAAATCGATACCTCCTACGCATAAAATCATATCTGAAAAGCTGATTTTATAATAGAGCTGTTTGAAGTTCAATGGTTTGAAGTTTTTTGTTTCACAATGGATTTATGTTGTTTTAGTTGTGATTAAATTATTTAAATAAGTTAATAGAATTTCTTTAAATCAGAAAAAGCAAAAATATTTGAACTTCAAACAGCTCTACTCTAATATTGTTTACAAACCTTAGCTGTGCTAGGTTTAAAGAAAACCTTATGTTTAAACCAACACTACTAGACTCAACATGTGGTTATGAGCTTAAACAACAAATACCACTTAAAAATGGTATTTGCAAACTCTTCTTTCCAGCTATCAATGTTTTCAAATCAAGGCTTCATAATTTTCAGACAATGACATGTTCAACTACAACTTCAGTATCATCAGTGCATGACTTGTGTTTGTGAGCAGTGTGTGAGCAGTATATATGTTATGCTGCATAGGCGAAATTGCCTAATTAGCGAATAAAACTATGCATGCTGACAGCAACAGCTCAGTATACAAACTCTTGCATACAGAAGCAGAAGAGCTGATGTGATAGAAACCTACCGCATCCTGACCAACCAACACTCACTGTTGTTGCCCTATCTGCCCAAACAAACACATGCTGAACCTTTCACCAAACACACACACTAGAAGCCACAGATACAAACTTCAAACGCAACTTGAAACTGGCGCAAGAAAACAGTTCTTCGCTGCAAGAGTGACAGTGGACTGGAACTGTCTGAGTGAACCCACGGTTAAGACTGCCTAGAGAGGGAATTGTCAAGCAGAGGCAAATATTGCTACATCTTCTCCTGCTAAACTATGTAACCCACACTCATCATAAAAGATGAGGAGCTGGGAAAAAATTGGTAGAAACCTATGTCGGTCTAATTACTGCATGATATCTAATGACCGATATAAGTTACAAGGTACATGAAATCCATGCACAAATTTTATGTCTTGCCTCGGGTGCATGAAACCCTTGCACCGGTCCTGATTACATTACAGTCAGCAATTGGCTCATTTGAATGGCAAATTGAGAGGTGGACTAGTGATTTTAGTGCATGACAATGCCTGTCCTCAAGTTGCAAATGTGACACAGCAAACAATCATGGAGCTGGGATAGGAAGCTCTTCCAGAAGCCACATATTCTCCAGACCTGTCACTTTCAGGCTATCACTTGTTTCACTTCAATCAGAACTCCTTTTCTGATCAGCAGTTCCAACACTTTCAAGATATCAAAAACCTCCTTGAAGAATTCATTGAAACAAAACCATAACCATTGTTTCATGATAGAATATACAATTTAGCTGAAATATGGTGTTAGGTTGTAGAATGCAAACAAAAAATTTTGATGACTGAATGATGCTATGTATTTATATCAGTCATTCCCAAAATGGGTGCTACCACCCTCTTGGGGGCATTGGAATACTCAGGTGGGCTGGAATGAAAGGGGGTGGTAGGGGGTGTTGGAAGGCCAGACGGTAGTTTGGGGGGAAAGTTGCAAAGAATACAAATCAATATCCCCTATGTGTAAAGTAGTCTGTCTGAAAAGCTGATTTCACAGTAGAGCTGTTTGAAGTTCAAATATTTTCTGTTTTTCTGATTTAAAGAAATTTTATTAACTTATTTAAACAATTTAATCACAACTAAAACAACATAAATTCATTGTAAACAAAAAAACTTCAACCCATTGAACTTCAAACAGCTCTACTGTAAAATCAGCTCTTCAGACATACAACTTTATGCGTAAGAGGTATCGGTTTTCAATGTTCATTTTTGGCTGATTTAAAGGGGGCGCTGAAGAAGTCTGCTCTAAAAGGGATGGCAGTCCAAAAAAGTTTTGCAAAAAACACTGATTTATCTGAATCAAAGAAACTGATAATCATAATCACCTGATCGTCTCATCCAACCTGTCCATTTGCAATTATTGATTTGAACCAAGGCCAGTGTAAAATGACCGACACATGACCAACGTCCAAGGTTGCACAACTGGTATAAGTAAGGCTGGGTTTCCTATGGAAACAGGCAAATCAATACTATCTCGTTTTTCTGTCTGTCTGTGAGTATCTCTCTCTACACACGCATGCATGCTTGCACACACGTATATGTTAGTTGTTTGGATGTGAGGGAATCCGACAGAATGGTGGATATGATTAGACAATGTGGAAAAGAAAGATTGAGAAAAGCATGTTACGTCTCAAACATGTTTATTATCATGAAGATAAATCTTTATGCATTTTCGTCTGCTATGTTCAAATTTCTTCTGATGACACATGTATATTCAAAAGTATTGATATATATGTTAGTGTATGTTTGTATATATATGTATAAAATCAAATGATGGATAACTTTATATCAGACAGAATATGATAATTATAAATACATTTATTAGTTGAGAACCTATATTTGTCCGGTGCCAATATGAGCTCGTTTAGCAGTCACTAACACCGGCGCTGGGCAAATATAGGTTCTCAACTAATAAATGTCTTTATAATTATCATATATATATGTATGAATTTAATGACAATTTGGAAAATCTTTAAATGGTTTCTTCAGTTTTCAAGTTAGTCTGGCTGGCTGGCTATCACACGCACAGGCCATACCAAGTGCTAGAAAGCTCCAAATTTAAATCCTTATTATGTCTAGAAAAAACAGTATTTTTGTTTTTTGAAAATCAGTCCCTCATAATAGGTTATTAGTGGGAGTTTCAATTTGCAATGTAAATTTATGCCAAATTGATCCCATAGTTTGTGTCCAGCAGCATTCACACTTGTTTTTTGAAAATTCAGACTTTTTTAGTTATCACTGCCAAACAAAAGGCGAGAGAAGTAACTTATTCATTGATCACCCTCTTTTTTCAATTTTTTAATTGATCACCCCCAACATGGCACAGTTTAGGTTGTTTTTTTTAGACATTTTTGGCTTTTTTTAAAATGCAAAATGCAGACCTTAGAAAACTTGCCAATCCTATAAAAACGACAGGGAAATAAATTCCTGGCTAAAACCCTACACATAGATCGAAACATTATACAGGGAGAATTTCAGATCAATATGCACCTTATGGTTTTCTATTCAGTGTTTTTTCCACTGACTCACTAGCCGAATGGTTCATCGAAATGCAAAATACACACATACACATACAAGCCACAACCACACACATATGCACATGCACACACATGCCACATACACACATCCATGCACACATGCCACAAACTCACATCCATGCACACATGCCACAAACTCACATCCACACATAGGCCACATATGCCCACACACTTACACACACATGCCACAAACTCACATCCACACATAGGCCACATAATTCAGACACATACGCTTACTCACGCATGCCACATACACATATACCACAAACTCACATCCATACATAGGCCACATATGCAGACACATACACTTATGTCCACATGCCACATATGCATATATACATGCCACATACGCATATGTGTGCATGAGTGTGTTCATGGCATGTATGTGTGTATGTGTGTGTATGTGTGTGATGAAAAGTCATGCCATGGCCAAATGGTGACACGTTCCCTGGACATGTTTGTACAGAAAGGCCAAGGGTTAAAAACTGAACATTTTTCTTTCGATGGATTGATTTTTCCTTCTTGTAGCTCAATGGACAATCAAATTGGTTTCACAGAATATTGAACTCTAAAATGCAATGGCAGATGTGACAAATGGCTCACAGAACCAGAAAGAAAATAAATAAATAATTCCAATAGTTCTTCAGCCGATTGAACTCCTCCTTCTTGTTGTTTGAGTTGTTAACACAACGTTAACATTTGAATGTTAATGACCCTTCTCAAAACTATAGAAAATAAACAATTGTTAATCACTCAATAGAAACCATTACATGACCAACATCTTATGACAGCATGCCATGTTGGGGGTGATCAATTAAAAAAAGGTGATCAATGAATAAGTTACTTCTCTTGCTTTGTGTTGGATCACTAAAAAGTCCCAATTTTCAACAAAAAAAACAAGTGCGAACTCTGGGCACAAACTAGAGACCATTTTAGCATAAATTTACATTGTAAATTGAACCCCCCCCCCATAAAGAAGTTTTCTCTAGACATAATAAGGAGTAAATGTTAAAGTTTTCAGCCCTCTACCCCCATTGGTATAGCCTGTATGCGTGATACATAGCCAGCTAGACTGACTTGAAAACTGAAGAAACCTATGCTGACAGATTTCGTTGACAGTTTCTAATAATTGAACAAAAAACCAAACAAAAAAAAAACCTGTTGTCACTAGTTTGTGTCCACTTTAAAAAAAGGAAAGAAATTCAGACCTCCTTTTAGTGATCACAGCCCAACAAAATGAGAGAGAAGTAACTTATTCATTGATCACTCCTTTTTCCAACTTTTTAATTGATCACCCCCAACACAGCATATATGGGTGGCGGTGATTCATAATTTCCCTTGGAATGCTAGTTTTTAGTTGATGCTGACAGTTTTGGTTGACGGCTTCTAAAAGGAAACAGCAGTCCAAATCTCGTGACTATGAGAAGCCATGATATTGATGGCCACACCAAGATTAAACTATATAAGAAGCCATGATATTGATGGCCACACCAAGATTAAACTAATTCGATATCTTGTAAGTTATAAAAATTTCAAATCTCTGAATTTATTTAGTGATAAATTATTGGTTGACTGCGCAAATAAGTCCAATATTTGCCTTTGCAGAGAGTTTTGTTGTTATTGACAGTTTTGGTTGACGGCTTCTAAACGGAAACAGTAATTCAAATCTTGTGACTATGAGAAGCCATGATATTGGCGGTGATTCATAATTTCCCTTGTAATGCTAGTCATTATTTATTTCGGTAATTTAACATTACCAAATTTATTATGAAAAATATTTGAAAAAGAGCTCTATAGCTAATCAGTGCTAAATGGGGCAGTGCTAAGGGGTGTTAATGTACAGTAGTCTCATTATCTTTGAAAAAAGCTTGGCAAGATGCCTCGCTCTCAGGTCTGGATAGTTCAGGTCTTTATGAAGATTCATTTATAATTTAAACCAACAGAGATGAAGAAAATAGTGGCCCAAGTACACAAAATGCAGTTAAATTATCCATAAGGTCATTCATTATCTTTGAGGGGTAACGGTAAATTAAAATCTGATCTGTTTTTATCTTCATGTATGGAGAGGTCACCCCTAACTCTATGGAATGAAGTCACAATAACAGACATAAAATAATTGGAGAATAAGATCAATGAAAGAAGCAGCATGTATGCTATACTACACTCTGATCCTAGGCAGAAGTACTGTGGAGCAACATTTTGATCATAGGCAGAAGTGTCAATCCAAACGTAAATAGGGTGACAAGACGGACGGCTTTTAAGCACTCTGTCCTCCGTCCACCGGACGTTAATTTGTCCTTCTTTTTGGGGTCAGACTGAAAAACTTGTTCAAATTACCTCAGATATACTCAGAACAGTGGGAAGTGAAAGCCAACGACAATTACAGTAATAAAAATACATTAACTGTTGTTAATTGTTAATGTATTTTTATGTAGCTGCCATTGTCAACACTGCTGATGAACCGCAGTGTAGAGTCACGTTGTCAACAAGTGGGAGAGGGTCAATCAGTTTACCACTTTTTTGAGGGGGGGGGGGATTTTTGTGAAATTACAAAATCACATTCATATATTAAAGTGATATTTGACAAATCAACAATTCTTCTAAGTATTTATACAAAAAGCATTTCCCCATCTCATTGAGGTGAGTGTGTGTACAAAATTTCAAGTTTCTACTATGAACGGTTAGGGCTGGACAAAGTCCATCTACATAGATAGATAAAATTGACCTCCCCCCTCCCCATTAAAACCCTACTTTGGGGGAAAATTTTCAAAAAACATAAAAAACATTTTTCCTACTTATTGAGGGGAGTGTGTGTGCAAAATTTAAAGTTTCTACTCTGAATGGTTAGGGATACATACATAAACAGATAGATAAATAGCTAGATACATACATATAAATATGTGAACACATGAATAACCTAAACCTTTGGTAGCCGTGATTAATAAACCTTTGGTAGCAGTGATTAATAAACCTTTGGTAGCAGTGATTAATGATTTTATGACTTTTGTATCTTACTTCTATTTTATAAAGTAAAAGTAGAACAATGATATAATTATGTACAAACTTAGCCAGTCAACCTTAGAACATGGATATTATATGAAAGTCTTATCAAACATTACAATAGAGTTTGTAGAAAGCGTATGAATGAATCTAGTCTTTCTTTGATAATAACAACATCTTGTTTTAAAATTTCAGACAAATGTAGCCCACATCAAGGGACCACTCCTCTTCCCACTTGACCATTTGACTGAGTGAGTTGCTTTCTCAAGAGATTAGTCAAGGGACAAACAGGATGAAGCTGTCAAAACAGGGTTTTATTTATTTAGTCTGTTTTAAGGTCACATAAGGTAGACCTATAGTAAGATCTTTAATGTTTTCTGAAGTTCTCAGATAATATATTTTCCTTATTCTGTATATTTTTTCAGAGTATTTTCTTCATCTTTGTTTTTGAACACAATGTTTTTGGTCAGATGACTGTTTTTAAGTATGTTACAACTGCTGGTCAAGGCCTGAGGGTACAAAGTTTTTTTTCTAGAGGGAAGGGTGGCAGGGGGACTTCCCTTCTCCATTTGTCATCCTGTTTTTGGCTCCTGGGGGTAGGGGGCTTTAGCCCAGGGAGTTGAGGTGATAGTATAATGTGCCACTTGCATCCCCACCTTCTAATAGACCCTGCTGATGAAGATATTAGTTCTGAAAAAATAAATTAAAATGACAAAGCCTTCTTGTGCGTGTGTCCACAAAATACCCCAAAACACTTTAACAGATCCTGACAATTCAAAATAATTGGGGACTATTCGCAGGTAGTAAAAAAGATAATTTAATTTGAAAGCCAAATAGCATATCAGTAAATGGATATACAACCTAGGAAGTCTGAAGATGATTACTGCAACTTTTGTATTGTATATATGATAAATAAATTTGTAAATATACAAGAAGAGAGCCGCCTAGCAATCACTTGGTTGTGATTTAAAATCCTGGTAGGGAAATGTTAATTTTATATATCTGTTTTGTTTAACTTGATATACAAACAGTGAAGAGTTTACTCCCTTAAATTTGATGAGGATTGTTCTTGTTCTTGTTCTTGTTGGGGGGGGGCAAAGTCAACTCCAACTTGGACTAGATTTTGTCAATAAGATGAAGAAAAGATTAGTCAAAAATTGTAAGTGAAAATGCTTCATCTCACAATTCAAAATAATTGAGTACTATTACTGATCGTAAAAGAAAATAATAATTTAATTTAAGAAGTTAAGAACATTCAAATAGTTCTTCGGAAAACAGAACTCCTTGTTTGTGTTGTTAACACAACGTTTAATTAATCATTGCTACCCACAACACTGGTTTATTGCTGGGTTTAGGTTATTCTGACATGTATTCTGACATTTATATGTATCTATTGATGTATCCAGACTTTGCCCAGCCGTAACCATTCATAGTAGAAACTTAAAATTTTGCACACACACTTCCTGCAATGAGTAGGGAAAATGCGTTTTTTTTAAAATTCCCCCATAATAGGTTTTTAGAGGGGGTTCAATATGCAATGTAAGTTTATGCTAAATTGGTCACTAGTTTGTACCTGCTTTAAAAAAAAAATTCAGACCTTTTTTAGTGATCACAGATCCACTTTTTAATTGATCACCCCCAACTCAGCAAATTTCCCTTGGAATGCTAGTCCGGGTTGGTTTTTTTTTATGATTATATATCTTTTTACCATGAACTTTTTACTTATTTCTTTTCAAATATGTGTGTTTGCATGACTAGATGTTTTTATTCAATGTTTTGTATGACTTACCATGTAAAAAATAAATAAATAAAATAAAATTAAAAGGCTTTTTTTTATCCTGTCCTATTTAGTCAGTGCAAAAGATTTTAGAACCGGCTACCAAATAGATTCATCACAGTCCCAAGGTCAGCTTTTGTAAGCAGCCATTTTCTATTCATCACTGGATGACAGGTGACAACAGGATCTTGTCACCATAATAAGAGGCAGGCTAGTTTTTTTGTTCCATATCTGGTCACCTGCCCTAAATCTCATCAGAGAATTCGACCCCCCTATCAACACTTCTCTCAACAAAAGGGAAGCTAAAAAGATAAAGTCTTTTGAAGGTGAAATAGTCATTTAGAAACGGAGGGTTGGGGGGTCGTTTTTAAATGACTATTTTGCCTTCAAAAGATTTGAAAGAAAAGTCAGTTATCAAGTGAATCTTAATGTTTATTAATAAACTAATTATTACATATGAAAGAATTAATTGATATTTTTGAATTTCTATGAGATGACAACATTTTTCTTTTATTAACCAAACGAGCTGAAAACCAACTCAGAATAGCGCAGAGAGCCATGGAAAGAGATAGAAAAAATCAACATGGATCAGAGAAAGGACTAGAGTGAAGGATATTATACAACTAATTAAGCAGCAAAAAAAGGAGATGGGCTGGCCACCTAGCAAGAAGAGATGACAATAGATGGGTGGAAAAGACTAACTGATTGCTGTCCATGGGAAAGTAAAAGTAGGAAAAGACCAGACACAAGATGGAGGGACGAGATAGAAAAGTTTGCGGTAAGACTTGGCAGAGGTTAGCACAAGATAGGTTGTCATGGAAGGAAATGGGAAAGGCCTTTGTCCAGCAGTGGACATAACGGCTGATGATGATGATGATGATATATATATATATATCTGTAGTCATCAAAATGCAAATTTTATAAACGCATTTTTTATTTATCCATAACAAACAGTACAGTTGGTTTCACAATCAAGATATTTTAAATGAACATTTTTCAATTTGTGAAACCAACCGTACTGTTTGTTATGGACAAATAAAAACTCATTTATATAATATATACATACCTGTCAAGTTTCAATGTTGAAAATGAGTGAGAATCATAAGTCATAGATTCATTCAATCTCATTTTCTTTGGTGGACAGCCGGTGTAAAAATCTTCGATACTCATTGTTGAACTTGCGATGTTGCACCTAGCAAGTGTGCAAATGGAATGAATAAACCCATTTGGCATGCGGAAGATAGAGGGCCCGCAGCAAATCACAGAACCATGGTAGCTCTTCCGGGCATGTTTAATTGGTTAAAATCACTAACCAAAAGATTCACACTTTTATAAAAATTTACTTTTTATAAAAATTCTCACCTTTCATAAAATGTGTGAGAATTTTACACTTTTTATAAAATGTGTGAGACTTTTCCATTAATGCGTGTGAACATATAAAAATGTGTGAGACTTGACAGTTATAATATATATATATGATAATTATAAACTGATTTGACTCGGTTGTGAAACAAACAGCCTAAATCGTGTAAATAAATAAAGAAACAATGTATATATAATAAAAGTATTTTGAAAAAATACATAAAATTCATATAGGGAAGCAAATATATGTTGTTGAAAATATTTAATTAAGAGTGCTCAATACCTAGTTAATACAAAGTAGAGCTAAAATTTATATTCAGAAAAAATTAAGATGACCAGTAACACTAATGCTTCATGCCTCAATGCATTCTTCAGACTAAGTCTGAAGAATGCACTGAAACTCGGTATTGAGCACTCTTAATTAAATATTTTCAACAACATATATTTGTTTCCCTATATTCTCAATATATATATATACTAATTGATCCACCCCTGAAGCACCCCGCTATTAAGGCTTGCTTCACTCACCCACTGGATCGCTACGCTTGCTAGAGCAGGTAGCCATGTATTCCCTCACTTCTTTTAAGCATTCTACACTCCATGCATATTCATACACACATATTATATATACATGTATGCTTTCATACATACATACATACACACACACATATATATATACATACATAAGCATCTACAATTACATATACATCTACATACATACGCTTGTTCACTGATTGTATACACTTTATAGATCGGATTGAATTTGATGTCCATGTAATTTCTACCCGATCAATGCTGTCACAGTCATTTTCCACCAAAAGTCATCTAACCCTAGAGCAATTATTGGATATGATATAAGCTTCACGATGCTCACACCTACAATAAACCTTGGATTTGGAATTAATATACATACATACATACATACATACACATTTATATACATACAGTCGGGTCATATCAAGTTTCTCCCATAAATGAGTACACCCGTACCACTTTTTTTTATAGAAAGTTAATCTTTTAATTTCTAGTGGAACATTACCCAATCAAAACAGATATTATCAGCTATTATTTATGACCGAACTCTACAGCCTTGTAACTCCCTTTTCTGGTATCTATCTCATAATAAGCAACTGTCCATTTATCAAAAATAAACTTTTTTGTCAAGGGAGATAACTATTAAATGCTAATTTATTTGCAAATGAGTAAACCATCCGGGTTCATTCCGGTCACATCAAATTGCACTAATTTTCTTGACTTACGAGGCCTTTATATAAATATATAACCCAAACGAGAGGAATGCGTGGACGTCATAATGAGGAATAGGGAGAGAGGAAACTAACAAGAAATGTCATCTACAAAGAAATAATTGGTTTATATGTATGTAAGTAAATAGCATAATAAATACAGTATCGCCCATAAATAAGTACACCCCTACCACTTTTTAATAGAAAGTTAATGGCCTGTACGCGTGATACATACAACTATACATATACAGTATCGGCCAAAAATAAATACACCCCTACCACTTCTTAATAGAAAGTTAATGGCCGGTACACGTGATACATACATCTATACATATACAGTATCGGCCATAAATAAATACACCCCTACCACTTCTTAATAGAAAGTTAATGGCCTGTACGCATGATACACACATCTATATATATACAGTATTGCCCACTAATAAGTACACCCCTACCACTTTTTAATAGAAAGTTAATCGTCTTCTAAACCAAACATAGCAGGATTTTATTATTTCTATTGGAACATTACACAATCAAAACAAATATTATCAGGTACTATTTATGACCAAACTCTCCAGCATTGAAACTTGGTTGCCAAAAATATTTTTTTGTAGTGTACTTTGGACAGCAACATATTCATATTTTTGGCAACAGAGTTTCAATGCTGTAATGTTCCACTAGAAATAATAAAATCCTGCTATATTTGGTTTAGAAGAAAATTAACTTTCTATAACATAGTGGCAGGGGTGTACTTATTTATGGACGATACTGTTTATATATGTATATATGTATGTATGTATGTATGTATGTATGTATGTAATATCCAAATGTGATGCGATAAACAGAAGTTTTTTTTTAATTTCAAAGGAGGTAACCCTTATCATGTAGGATTCGGGTGTTTTTTTATCAAGCCACATCGGGTTGAACTCTGCACTTGTCTAACTAATGCATTCAGTCGACAACCAAACAACATATGGAGTTCAATCATCTGAAGAACTCTTTGAATGTTAATGACCCTAAACTATAGAAAATGACCTCAAACAAGTTTAGTGGAGACTTGACTTTTTTACCCACAAAATAGAAAATTAGAAACCGTCAACCAAAAGTGTCACCAAAGCTGTCAACATAGGTTTCTTCAGTTTTTAAGTGAGTCTTGCTGACTATGTATCACACGTACAAGCCACACCAACGAAACTAAAGGGCTGAAAATTTAAACCTTTACCTCTTATTATATCTAGGAGAAATGTTTTGTTTTGTTTTTTAAATTCCTTCGCAAAATAGGTTTCTTGTAAGGGGTTCAATTTACAATGTACGTGTATGCTAAATTGGTCCCTTAGTTTGTGTCACGCTTGTTTCATCGATCACAAAAGGTGAGAGAAGTGATTCTTGATCAGCCCCTTTTCAAATTTTTTAATTGATCACCTCGGCTGCCAAAAGATGTTGGTCATTTGATGGTTTCTATTGAATGACTAACAAGACCTGCATCAAAATATTTTGGGGGGGCCCCTAAAATCTTGGCGCCCTATGCAGCTGCATTGTTTGCATTGACCCAAGTGTTCATTTTCGTTAGATGTACAAATCAAAATCTTGTTTTCTGTGACATTTTGTGAAGGCCATTATTTTCCATTCATCCAAGCATCGCTGGTCTTCCATAACTGTATGAGTGGACTGTAAGCATTTTCTTTGTTTGCTGACCTCAATTTGGGGATTTTCCACCTGATAACACACACCAGGAGTTCTTTCCATGTATGTGGGGTGATAGAGAAAAACAAACAGTTACATGTACCTTTCACTGAATTATATTTAAGTAATGATAATAATTTGATTTCTTTCTTTGCATTCTGTTGTTGGTAATGATGATGATGATTATAATGAGCTGACTGTGAAGAAAAAGTAGGAGAAATAGGAGAAGGGGCACAGATGAGGAGGAGGTAGAAGGAGGAGGAGGGCAGAACGACCAGGAGGGGGAAGGCAATGATGAAGCGCCATTTTACTATGGGTTTTAGCCAAAGAGTTCATTTAGTTCAAGAAAAAAAAAATGTTTAAATTTAAAAAAATTATTTTTAACATTAACTTTATTGAACAATGTATTTACTGTTTTGTTTGACTCTCTTCTGCCATCTTTTAGGCAACTTCATAATTCCATCCTCCCCAAACTTTTTATCTTTCTCAGCAAAGAACTGCTCTATGTGCCTTTTGCAGTCTTACAGGGAATTGAATTTTTTTCATTAACAAAATTCTGTAAAGACCTGGAATAAATGGTAATTTGAAGCTGCAATATCTGCTGAATATGGGTGAGAACTTTCCAGCTAAGAAAATTCAGACTTTTTAGTGAAGTAACTTATTCATTGATCACCCCTTCATGCTGCCAAAAGATGTTGGTAACATGACGGCTTCTATTGAGTGACTAAGCAGACCTGTTTGTTTGTTGGTTTGCATTTTTTCCTGTCCGCAAGATATCTCCAAAAGTTCTAAATGAATTTCATTCAGATTTTCCGGATCCATGCACCATTACCTCCCCTACGTCGTAATTATATGTCCACGGCTTTTCGTTACATTGATTTCCTTTTCAGCTTCTTCATATATGAATCAAAAGTATATACGCAACAGTCAAAATTTAAACATTTAACAACCCAGTCTCTGACCTATCTACTAAGTGATTTCAATGATGTTTATGGTTATTGACAGTGGTGTTGACAGACACTCTGAGTGCTTTCTAGTTTAGCACTAATACCTTTGGGACATGTATGAATCTGTCCTATCAGCAGATATGTTGACACAATATGCCTCATTACTGACATGTGGCATGTTACAATAGTCGACAGAAAAACATTGGGTGAGTGTGAGTGAGTACTTAGGAACACCATGCTGACATAACTACTTTAGCTGCCAAATAGTTCTTTAACCCATAAGAATCTAGACCCATTTCTAAGGAAAATTATGTGGAATATAAAACAGACCAAATGGACGACATGGAACACATTGATGAAGTTTGTTTTGAAATCGGACTCTTAGTGTCCGAGATCTGTAATGTGATATATATGTCACATTGGGCATTTAGGGCAAATTTTGTCATTATTTGAAAATAGATGACAGATTTTTTTGCTTAGTAACACTGATTTGCCTTTTTATATGCATTTCCACAACATATATCGAATTTATAACTTTGCTGGTTAGATTTAACAACAATTTATTTTTCAGATGTATTTTATAACACAAAAAAAATGAATAAAAATAAATACGACTGCCTCATATTGGAGGTCTTCTCAACAAGCTACTGTAGCTGTAGAAAATTGTTTAAAATTATATTTTATTAATAATTTAATTAATTAGACATTATTTTTTATGTTTTGTTTAAATTAGTGTTCACAAAATGTATCCAAAATATTATATAAAGCACTGTGATGCTAGGAAAAGACAATGTGGAGACTCAGAATAATTTGCAAGAAATTTATTTAATAAGGTAACATGTTTCAACTTATTAGGTCGTTTTCAAAAGGTAATCAGAGAAAGTGATGTGTCATGTCTGCATGGACCGAGGTTTCTATCTGACTGAAGGAACACAAACACAACGCACTCTCACAGACACACAAGACAGAGAGATTTACCACAAATTCATTACTGAAGACCTTCATTCAGATAGAAACCTTGTTCGGGGCAGACACGACACATCAGTTTCTCTGATTTCCTTTTGAAAACATGTTACAGTCGAAACATGTTACAGTATTAAATAAATTTCTTGCAAATTATTCTGAGTCTCCACATTGTCTTTTCCTAGCATCATTATGTCAGATAACCTTTATCCTATTGTACACCATAAGAGACTGTCCAGATCAATTAAATTGTATGTGACACGGGTGTCACAGTGGGTTCTTATGGGTTAAGGAATTATGATAGCTCATGTTCAGTTCGCCTCCTCTGCAAAGAATTCTGATATGTATGAGTAGCAGATATGTGAATCTCTAGAGAGTGCCGTTATTATCATTAAAAACAGAGGCTTGAAAGCTGATGGTAAATAAAGATGTCAGCAGAGTATATATATCTCATTTCAGGTACCAGACAATCTATATACCTATTACCCGAATATGATGCGACAGAAGGACCCCAACCCCTTTTGATACCCGGATCAACACCTGACTTCACAAAAGATGTCTGTAAAGATAACATATAATAATTATAAATACCTTTGCTATACATTGTCAACTCAGTGTCCCATCCCAAAAAGAAAGTCCCATCAAAAGAAAAATGTCTTGTACTACCTCTGTCCCATAATATTTATTACATTTGCATATGCATTGCATATACTAAATGTAACAACTATTATGGGACAGATAGTACAACATTTATATTGTCAACTACCCTAGTTTTCCTTTTAAGGCCAGGTTTTCTATAAGCTCATCACAGATCACCAGTTAACTATGTATCAAATAGTAGCATATGCTACGAGCCCCACAATTTCAAGGGCCCCGCACTAAATGCATGCAAGCTATTATTTCTGATTCATCAATTCTGTACTTGCTCTATTACTATAGTACTATACTGCCTTCAACCTTTAAGAACGACTCAGTGTTTAAGGTTAGCGATTTTAGCCAATTATCACCTTTATTATTTTAATGCAGTAATTAATGGGAGTGTAGCATCTATGTGATACATATACGATGTATAAATATGAAGGTGTTTGAAACTGAAGTCATAGCCGCTGTTAAAAGATGAAAATGAAAACAAAGTAATACTATTACTGCAATGTCAGACATATTTGTCATATTATCTGGCTGTAAAGCAAATGAAAATCTTGTATTACTTTGCAAAAAAACCCCAAAACATATGTGCTTTAATACTTATGCGTATTTTCTTAATTTAGGGCCCCTCTATAACATATGCTACAGGCCCCACACTAGCTTAATCCAGATCACCCGAACATCAACCCCCTTAGACTGGTTTAGGAGGGAGATGTTAAAGTGATCCCTCCAAACATTCAAGCCATTGGGCTTGAGTACAAAACTGTTGATCATTAAGTGAATTTTGTGAACCCATCGGATGGAGTGCATCCACAGACCATCAAGTCATATTTAAAAGTTCATGTATTCATATAAGTGAACAATATCTTCGTTAACTTTGTCAATAAAATAAATTAATTTCTATGTCTTTAATAATTTCCTTAATTGTTTCTAAATTACAATGGTTTACAATTAAGCATCCCCCCCCCCACCTTCGACTGCTTTAGGGGGAGGATGTTCAATTGACAAAACTTAGTGGGGAGGATGTTCTAGGAGAGGATGTTAAAGTGATCCCTCATGACAAGTACCTAAAACTGAGGTGAATGATAGTTTTTTCCTCACAAGAATTGCAAGTTGTGAGATCTCGTATGAATTGGCTTTCTACCAATGTTCCCCTCTGAGTTTTAGTAGACAGTCGGCACAAAAATCTTATATTGCGCAAATGTTTTTCCTGTGACAAAAATATGTATACACTGAATGTTTGTGCGAATGTAAACTTGAAATTGTTTCAAGATAATTTTGGCACAGCCCATCTCTCATGGCCAATAAAACTATATTGGCACCTATACATATAAAAGCCAAATATACAAATGAGTATGTTCGGTTAGTTGTAAGTTTGTGTTGTCTGTAGTGTCTTCTAGCTGAGATCCTACAACTCATAATGGACTGGTCCACATGAGATAGATAATAGAATAATACAATTAGAGGCTGGACAAATGAGACATGCCAGTCGCATATCAAAGAAGTACACAACGCAACACAACGCAACACAACAATGTCCTTTTGACTTCCT
This sequence comes from Architeuthis dux, assembly GCA_006491835.1. NCBI lineage: Eukaryota > Metazoa > Mollusca > Cephalopoda > Oegopsida > Architeuthidae > Architeuthis > Architeuthis dux. The sequence goes on from VCCN01006896.1 coordinate 5,565,130, forward strand.
TTGATGTAGCCGACACAGTGAAGAAGAAATTGTGAGGTGAAAGGCAGTTTCTGGCCAAAAACTCGCAAAAATGGCCAAAAATGACCGAATGCAAATATTCTCTCACACCAAAAAAAAACAAAATTTGTCCATCAACTTTATTTTGTAAGGAAATAAGTTATATTTTTAATAAAATAAGTTTCTTTCTATGACCTTTTTCATACTGCATGATATCAGTGGTGACTTTACTTAAGTTGTGATTTTTCAAAAAACTTAAAATTCGGATACTTGAATTAATAAAAAAAATAAATCTAATAAAATCACTTTTGGCTCCTTATTGCCGATCCATACACAAATAACCCTGTCATTTTTTACTAATGTAATTGCATTTTTTGCAGATTCAATATAAATAGAGATATAATTTGTTATTATTGGAGGTTTTTGAGCCCTGAACAGCAATGGTGTCTAACCAAACACTACCACAGTGCCAACTGTTCAGCATTGGTTCATTTAATTTAGGAAATATGGATACCAATAATAAGGAGGCCCAAACCTGTTCTTAATGATGAAGAATTATTGATAGCAGTGGTCAACAACCCACGAACAACAGTTCGAGCAATTTCTGGAGACTTTCGGACTTCAACAGCAACCATATCATGTAATCTCAAGGCAATTGGAAAGGTTAAAAAGTTGGACAAATGGATCCCTAATAAACTGAATGAAATGCTCCATGACAGTGCTGGACCTCACACTTCTCAGCTGCCTGTGTCTTAGCTTAGAGAATTGAGATACAAAGTCTTGCAGCATCCTCCATATTCATCTGACAGATGACAGATCTCTTACAGATTGTCATCTTTTCAAGCATTTTGAACTCCATATTTATGATAAACGGTTCAATAATAGGGAAGCCATAATTCTTGCTTTTACTGAATTTGTGACCATTAAATCTAGAGAATTTTAGAGAGAGAGAGAGAGTAAAAGAATAAAAGGGAGAGAGAGAATAAAAGAATGAAAGGGAGAGAGAATAAAATAATGAAAGGGAGAGAGAATAAAAGAATGAGAGAGAGAATTAAAGAGAGAGAATGAAAAAGTGAGAATTAAAGAGAGAGAATAAAAGAATTAAAGAGAGAAAATGAAAGAATTAAAGAGAGAGAATGAAAGAAAGAGAGAGAATGAAAGAGAGAGAGAGAGAATAAGAGAGAGAATAAAATAATTAAAGAGAGAATGAAAGAGAGAATAAAAGAATGAAAGAGAGAATAAAAGAATGAAAGAGAGAGAATGAAAGCGAGAATAAAAGAATAAAAGAGAGAGAATAAAAGAGAGAGATTGAAAGAGAGAATAAAAGAATGAAAGAGAGGGAGAATAAAAGAGAGAGTGAGAGAGAGAGAGAGAGAGAGAGAGAATAAAAGAATTAAAGAGAGAATAAAAGAATAAAAAGGGAGAGAATAAAACAATGAAAGAGAGAGAATGAAAGAACTTAGTTAGACAGGATCCATTACAATCCACCCCCAGTCACCATTTCCATTGTACAGTGCCGACCCGCTCTACAAGAAGGTACTACTTTCTACCAACACGCATCCTTCCTTCCATTCGAACGTTCTCTACTGCTACAGTTGTTGCTGCAGCTGCTGCAAGGCATTTGCGCTCAGATTCCTCGAGAGCGGATAGAAATTGTCAATGAGTTGACTCGCTAGTGAATGAATTGTACAAAAGCAAGAAGGTAGCATTCCTCGTCGCCACCCATTGTGTTGCTGCCTTCCCTTACTTAACGTACTTAGCAGGAATAGTCAGCTGACGACAAGATGTACCATTTAGATTCATTGAAACAAACAAATTACGAACAGTACCTACTTAATTGTTAAAATCGATAACCTAAATAGGTCTGGTTAGTCACTCAATAGAAACTGTCATATGACCAATGTCTTTTGGCATCATACCGTGTTGGGGGTGATCAATTAAAAGTTTTTTTAAAAAAACGATGATCAATGAATAAATCACTTCCCTCGCCTTTTGTTCGCTAAAAAAGTCAGATTTAAAAAAAACAAGCATGAACGCTGCCGGACACAAACTAAGGGACCAATTTAGTATACGCTTAGATTTTAAATTGAACCCGCCCCCATAAAACCTATTTTGCGGGGGCTGCCGGACACAAACTAAGATTTTAAATTGAACCCGCCATATAAAAACTTATTTTTAGGGGAATTTTCAAAAAGCAAAAAAACAGTTTTTTCTTGGCATAATAAGGAGTAAATGTTTAAATTTTCATCCCCCTAGCTCCATTGGTGCGGGCTGTACACGCGATACATATATAGATAGCCAGACAGACTCTTAAAAACTGAAGAAACCTATGTTGACAGTTTCAGTGACAGGTTTGGTTGATTGTTTCTAATTTCTGTCAATTCTGTCAATTATCGTAAATTACTTAACTATTGAATCTGAAAAAAAAAATATTTCTATGAGATGATTTTCTCTTTCCCTCTCTCATATATATATGGATGCGAAACCTGGGAATTAACCAAACGAGCTGAAAACCAACTCAGAATAGCACAGAGAGCCATGGAAAGAGCAATGCTAGGGATAACTCTAAGAGATAGAAAAAGATCAACATGGATCAGAGAAAGGACTAGAGTAAAGGATATTATACAACTAATTAAGCAACAAAAGTGGAGATGGACCGGCCACCTAGTGAGAAGAGATGACAATACATGGAGGAAAAGACTAACAGATTGATGCCCATGGGATAGTAAAAGAAGTAGGAAAAGACCAGACACAAGATGGAGGGACGAGATAGAAAAGTTTGCCGGTAAGACTTGGCAGAGATTAGCACAAGATAGGTTGTCATGGAAGGAGATGGGAAAGGCCTTCGTCCAGCAGTGGACTTATAACGGCTGAGGATGATGATGATATATAGTAAAAAGTTAGGTAGATCCAACGAGAAGAAGGTTGATATTTAAAAGGGGGGAATTCCGCAAATGTATTTAGAATTATTATTTATTATTTTCATAACAACACGTCTTTTGAGAGCCTCATCAGGTTCAAATTCTTAGTGAGGATTTAAAAGAAAAAAATATATGTAAGTATTTTTTAACTTTGTAAATTCTTATGAGGGCTTGTTAAACAGTCCAACTTGTAGTCAAGATACTAGTGAGTTCATGAGTGTAGTAGGAATGTTACTATCCTTCATTTGAGCTTATAAAGGCATAAGCTTCCACTTTATGTGAGCTGTTTGTGACCTGTGACCCTGGATGGAGTGGTTGGAAGATCAAGTTTCTTATCCACTTTGGTCTCCAGAAGTAAGGGTTTTCTTTCACTTTGAAGGGCGTGCTGTGAACTTTTGTATATATATACTTATATCTTATTTACATTCCACATGATTATCTATAAAGTCGCTTGCAGCGACGAAATGCATAAAGGTTTTCGCAATCTTTCTCTTCCACATTGTCTAATCACATCTAACATTCTGTCGGATTCCCTTACATCCGCATAACAAACATATTTTTGACTGTAACATTTGTCAAGGGAGATAACTATTATGTGCTAATTATAGAGTTGTCTTTTCTTTTTGCAAGTGCGTAACAAATCCTGGTTCATTCTGGTTGAAAATAAACAAGAAAATGCAAGGCGTGAATAAGCTAGTATA
>VCCN01006896.1:5569366-5588659 GCA_006491835.1 Architeuthis dux
CAGAAAGGCAATATTTTTTTACACTGAAATTACAAGTGTATTAATCATCAGTTGCTGATTCTTTTTCGTGTGTAAAGTTGATGGATGGTTCTACTGCGTTGAGTTGAGTGATTAGGTTAGCTAGGTTGGTTTGGCGAAGGTATAGGATCAGGGCATCGGCACACAAATACCCACCCACATACGCACAATAGCTATAAATCAGCCCCAATCTAAAATAACCATAGTAGACAACCCACTATCTACACACTAGAGGTCGTAATGCATTTGATAAAAATATCTACCATTGTTCTGTGAAGTTTGAGCAGTTTCTTCACATTTTCTTACTTTAAGACTTAATAGTTCACTACTTCAAAGCTGTTAATGTAGATAAATCTTTACATCTGCAGAAGAGGAGGAAGACAAAGAAGAAACCTACAGTATCGACCATAAATAAGTACATACCTATCACTATTTTATAGAAAGTTAATTTTCTTCTAAACCAAACATAGCAGGATTTTATTATTTCCAGTGGAACATTACACAATAAAAACAGATATACTAGTGAAATGAATTGGATCCTCACTGGGTATCTCACATTTGCAGCCTTGTGCCAGACTAAACTAAACTTAGTAAATAAATATAAAAGATATCCTTACTGTTGAGCAATGGTTAGCAACCTCTCCTAGCCGACCATTAATACAGTAATGAATTTGATCCTCAATGGGTGCCCAACACTCATAAATAACTATAAAGATCTAGAAAACCTTGCAGACCCGTACTACAGTAGTGAGTTTGATCTTCACTGAGTGTCCCACACTTGTGACCTTGTGTCAGACTAAACTAAGCTTATTTATTAGAAACCGTCACCCAAAACTGTCAGAATAGGTTTCTTCAGTTTTTAAGTTGGTCTGGCTGGCTGCCTATGCATGTACAGTATCGCCCATAAATAAGTACACCCCTATCACGCTGTTATAGAAAGTTCTTCTAAACCAAATATAGCAGGATTTTATTATTTCTAGCAGATCATTACACAATCAAAACAGATATTATCAAGTATTATTTATGACCAAACTCTACAGCATTGAAACCCTGTTGCCAAAAATGTGAATGAGTACAACACTATGAAAAAGTTTTTTGGCAACAGAGTTTCAATGCTGGAGAGTTTGGTCATAAATAATACCTGATAATATCCATTTTGATTGTGTAATCTTTGGTTTAGAAGACAATGAACTTTGTGTGTACTTGTGTGTACTTATTTATGGGCGATACTGTATGTATTATACTATTTATTTACATACATATAAACCAATTATTTCTTTGTAGATGACATTTCTTGTTAGTTTCCCCTCTCCCTATTCCTCATTATGACGTCCACGCATTCCTCTTGTTTGTGTTATATATTTATATAAAGGCCTCGTAAGTCAAGAAAATTAGTGCAATCTGATGTGACCGGAATGAACCCGGATGGTTTACTCATTTGCAAATAAATTAGCATTTAATAGTTATCTCCCTTGACAAAAAAGTTTATTTTAAAAGGGCCAGTTGCTTATCATGAGGTAGATAACATAAACGGGAGTAAAAATAGACACATATCTTACCTTCACACACAGAAGGATTCTTCAAAATCAGATAATTCCTTAAATAGCGTTAGTGTTTGAAATTTAAGATAATTCCTTGAAATATAACCCTAAAACTAGGTGAGGTGAATACTGTGGCTAGTGTAGCAAAAACCTTGGTTTTAAACCAGCTGTCTTGAGTTCAAATTTAAGCGGGGGATTTTGAATTTTGCTAGAGTCTTTCTTGGAAGCCCTCCAGTATTTAATTTCTTATTTAAAAAATATAAGAATCTTTCAGACAGGATTTTTAATGGCAAAACATTGTATATATTCATTTTAATGGCAAAACGCTGTATATATTCATTTTAATGGCAAAACACTGTATATATTCATTTTAATGGCAAAACACTGTATATATTCATTTTAATGGCAAAACACTATATATTCATTTTAATGGCAAAATACTGTATATATTCATTTTAATGGCAAAACATTGTATATATTCATAAGATGTATCTTTTCTTGAAACCATTTATAGATATCTTTTCAAAATTTTGACAGCATCAACTACATTTCAAAATTAAAGAAGTCACTCAATAGAAACCGTCATGTGATCAACGTTTTTTGACAGCATGCCGTGTTGGGGATGATGAATTAAAAATTGGAAAAAGGGGTGATCAATGAATAAGTTACCCATCTCGCTATTTGTTGGGCAATACTCACTAAAAAAGTCTGAACTTTCAAAAAACAACCATGAACCCTGCCGGACACAAACTAATGGACCGGTTTAGCATAAACTTACCTTATAAATTGAATACCCCCCAACAAAACCTGTTTTGGGGGTAATTTTCAAAAAAACAAAAAGGATGTCTGAATTTTCAAAAATAAATGTTAATGCTGCCGGAACAAACTAAGGCACCAATTTAGCATAAACTTACATTGCAAATTGCCCCCCCCCATTAAAAATCTATTTAGGGTGGGAATTTTCAAAAAACAAAAAAAAAGTTTTTTCTAGACATAATAAGGATAAAATGTTTAAATTTTCAGCCTCTAGCTCCATTGGTGCAGCCTGTATGCATGATACATCTCACAACGCTGGACGAGGGACTGTATATAATCGGAGTTGTCTATATTATTATCATGGGGGAGGGAAGAGATGGATTCATGCCTTTCCCAAGGGCATTAGTGCAAAAACTGGAGTTTGAACTTGGTTCACCAGTTCCATTTTCTGTGCTGCTAACCGTTAGGCCACTCGCGCTGCCACGTTTTGCATACTGGGCCAAGTGAGATAAATCATGTGAAGTAGTCCACCTGACTTTTAATTAAATGGAAATAGGGATTTATCTCGGAGAACATCTCAGCACTGCACACAAAAGATGAATTGATTTTCTCCAAGATAAACCCCTATTTTCATTTAATTAACAGTCAGGTGGGCTACTTCACATGATTGATTCCATAGGTGATCTCCGTTCGGAGCCGGCCTACTTTGTGGGTGTGATAATTGCTTATTTCCCCAATATTGCCAGATGTCAGTGTTCGAGCCCAGGTGAGAAGCAAGAATTGTGAATGCTGATTTTCAAGTCAGGTAGACCTTGGAAGATTGGTGTTACTTCTCCGCCATTTGGCCTTGTGCCAGACTCAAATCAAATCAAACTAGCTTTTCAAGGGAAATTATGAATCACTGCCACCCATATGCGCTGTGTTGGGGGTGATCAATTAAAAAGTTAGGAAAAGGGTTGATCAATGAATAAGTTACTTCTTTCGCCTTTTGTTGGTCTGTGATCACTAAAAAAAAGGTCTGAATTTTCAAAAAAACAACAAGTGGGCACAAACCAGTGACCAATTTAGCATGAACTTACATCACATATTGAACCCCCTCTAAAAACCTATTATGGGGGGAATTTTCAAAAAACAAAACAAAACATTTTCCCTACTCACTGAAGCGAGTGTGTGTGCAAAATATCAAGTTTATACTATGAACAGTTAAGGATGGGCAAAGTCTGGATAGATAGATAGATAGATACATATAAATGTCTGAACACATGAATAACCTAAACCCAGCAATAGACCAGTGTTGCGGATAGTGGTGATTAATTATTCTATGATCTAATAGATCGTCAGGGTAGCATGTCATTTCTCAGGGTAATGGTTGTTATTTGGAGGTGTCCATCTCCTTTTCAAGTAACATGCAACATATGCTGCGATGTGGCAATAATTTCGACACTTTATTTTGATAAACCTTTCTAGTTTCACACACCATTTTTCAAATGATTAACTTACTATTCAGCCATATTAGATTGCTGGGGGTGACTCGTAGTAATAAGTTTTTGTAAATATTTTTTATTTCATAAAATGCATTGGGATTTTTATTTGCATATGAAAGTGCAATTTTTACACCCCACCATAACATTGTATACAGCAATAACTTGAATAGTGCAATGTTGATTAGTGTGGGTTTTGATGTAGTACAGTTAAGGTATTTCTGTACAAACAAATGAAACAAAGTATAAGCTGAAAAAGAAAACGCTTTGAATTATAAGACCTTGAATAGTGCGGTTTTGAACTGTGTGGAAAATTTTGGAACGAATTAACCGCACTATTCAAGGTATTGCTGTATATGGGATTAGTTAGAATTTTTCATAGAGAAATTGTGGTCTTGTGGTGATAGTGGCAGGGAAGAATTTGTGGTCTTATGGTGATAGTGGCATGGAAGAAATTTTCGTCTTGTGGTGATAGTGACAGGGAAGACATTTTCAGAATAAACGCAATGTTGTAGTGAAAGAATCAATGAAGAACATATGAATCAGCAGAAGTGACTAGGTAAGTTAAATTTAGAATAAAGATGACCAACACCTTCCCCACCCCAATATTTTGGCCTTGTGCCACATTTTTTATGTTTATTTTAACACGAGAATAAATACTGCATGGTACCAGCTGCAGGGAGTAATCCCGGACCCAACCTGACCTATTGGGAAATGATGATTCATGCCTTGCCAAAGGACATTAGTTCAAAATAAACACAGGGGTCCATTGATATAGAGCTATTTGTCATAGCATGGTTTGTGATATTAGGCAAGTGGGTTGTGGGCCCCAGCATTTTTGCCAATATTATCATCACCCATTTGTCCAGAAAACCGTCATCAAAAGACTTACTTAATATGACTAAAATATTAAATTTCTTCAATTTTCAATCAATCAACATATAATTCCATGGTGTTTTACACACTTTCTTTGATTTTGTGATGAAAACAACATCTTTGTTTATTGGCTCTAGTAGTTGACTTTTGATTGTCTGCAATTCAGTCATAACACGGTTGTCTTTCTTGAACCTGAACGCTTCGTTGGCAGAGTTGAAATATAAATACTGCAAATTACATACTACTGACAACTGTGTGTACATTGAGAAACGTGCTGGAGTTTTGAATAAAAAATTCATGTCACTCGGCCTTGTACAGGTCCCACCAGCTAACACTAATGCAAATAGCTATATTAACAACAGCATGATTTAACAGGACAGACAGATCATGGGGAGGGGGGGGCAAACAGGGCTTTTGCACCCCCCACCAGCCATCAGGCTTTCTCACTGATGTTGAGTGGGTTTGAAAGTTGGAACCTTATAGTCAATAATGGTACAGTACAATTGTTTTATGTAAGCCCAACTTAATGTTCCCATGTAAAAGGACTGTATTATTATTCACTGCTAACAGGGTTGCCACTAATATATATTCTGAATATATCCTTTTGTCCCCCGTCTGGAGACAAGACTTTCCTATCCAGGGCCTATGAGTGGAGGGGTGTAGGGAATATATCATACCTGGTGCCATCTGGGGGGGAAAGGGGCCTTGTAGCCAAAGGGGACCCAGGAATGTCCTGGGATCTCAGAAAATGTTTGCATATATTGAAGTGGATAATAACAGAATGACAAATGGAGAAGGGAAGCCCTACCCCCAAGAAATGTTGTACCCCTTGATAAAATTCCTCTGAGAGGCCCTGATCCTATTCACAGCAGGATACGATAAGACATAAATAATATGTGGTTATCGACAAGAATGTAAGGCTTTTAAAATGGTAGCTGTGATGGTAACCATGTTAGCAAATCCCTGGATGAGCTTCAGAGAGAGAAGTGAAAAAGACTGGGATTTCACCTGTAAGCTTTTGGTACTTTAAAAGAGGAGAGTTATCATTCTATAATCATAGGGAAAATATCAGTGTCTAGACTGAAATAAGTAAAAACAAAGAAAAAGTAGACACCCACACACATATCAGTGTGCTACTATTAATTGAAATAAAAGTATTGTAAATTATTTGAAAAAAAACTTTCAGCAGAATTTGTGTAGAGCCCAGAGTGAAAATTGAATTCACTGCAGTAATAATGATCTGTGCGACTAGCTCATTACCCCACAACGAGTCACCCTTCATATTTACTAAACTTGGCTTAACGCATAATCAACTTTGTCAGGAGTACCACAGTTGCTGTGTTCTAATTGTGGCGGTAACTTTGAATATAATGAGCTTGCGCCAAAAAAGCTGAACAGTTTGTTTTCTCTGTAAACAATGGACCCTTCCACTTACAGTTATGGATAGAGAAACATAGAAACAAGCAGAACTAGCATTCCAAGTAAAATTATGAATCACTGCCACCCATATATGCAGTGTTGGGGGTGATCAATTAAAAAGTTAGAAAAAGGAGTGATCAATGAAAACGTTATTTCTATCACCTTATGTTGGGCAGTGATCACTAAAAAAAGGTCTGAATTTTCAAAAAACAAGCAGGCCCAAACTAGTGACCAATTTAGCATAAACTTACATTGTATATTGAACCTTCTCTAAAAACCTATCTATGGGGGGGATTATTAAAAAAAACAAAAAAGAACGTTTTCGCTACTCCTTGAGGGGAGTGTGTGTGCAAAATTTCAAGTTTCTACTATGAACGGTTAGGTCTGGGCGAAGTCCGGATACATAGATACATATAAATGTGAGAACACACGAATAACCAAAACCCAGCAATAAATCAGGGTTTCCAACTTCCAACAAAATATATGGAGGAGATTCATAATTTCCTTTGGAATGCTAGCTGTATATACATTTTTAATAATTTATTTATAATGTAAATTTATAACAATGAATGTAAATTTATAACAATGAAGGTAAATTTATAACAATGAATATGATAAAGACAATTATAGATCGAATAAATGAATAAAAAAATGAGCACTGTGCGGCGATTGAACCTGCATCCACCCTGAAAGCAACCTATACATGATCCCGCACTTTTACCACTGAGCTAACGGCACTCTCATGGCTCTCATTGGATACGGGTTCGATCCCCGCACAGAGTTTGTTTCTTTATTCATTTATTCGATCTAGGCTGCCCGTTTAGCAATCGCTAACACCAATGCCAGGTTCACAATTAATTATTAATTAATTAATAATTGTCTTTATATTGTCAGATACAAATTTATCCATTCCTTGATTTCATAACAATGAATGTAAATTTATAACAATGGATGTAAATGTATATCATTGAATGTAAATTTATAACAATGGTTGTAAATTTATAACAATGGATGTAAATTTATATCAATGAATGTAAATTTATAATAATGAATGTAAATTTATAACAATGGATGTAAATTTATAACAATAGATGTAAATTTATAATAATAAATGTAAATTTATAATAATGAATGTAAATTTATATCAATGAATGTAAATTTATATCAATGAATGTAAATTTATAACAATGAATGTAAATTTATAATAATGAATGTACATTTTTATTTCCTTTGCTTAATGTCACCAGCCGGTTATTATCTAAAAGACCCTGACCCAAAGTGATCACAATAAACAGCTTTGTCTGTATTACCATATATACAGTACCATTTGTAGAATACATTGTTCCCAAAGGATTTTTAAAGAGTTGTATTTTGAAGAACACCTGTCCCGCAAGTTAAAAGACCAACAGCTGTCGCACTGACTATGAACAAAGATGCACAGAATTCCTTGTTTTGAATATACTTGAATACATTTGAAATAGGCTTTTTTGCCAGCAGTTAATTGCGCCAATAAGCCAGCTTTAGTGTGGTTGGGCTGGGATTAAACTAATAAGAAAAATGGTAGTTAAATTTGGTACGTCCGATATCCGAATAAAGATTATTTTTTTAAATATTCATATTCTTGGATGTGACTGTCTTTTCACTTGGGCTGTTCCATGCAAATATTAAGTCAATAATTTGAAATATGGAAAATCGAAACAGTTAGCTCCCCTACATCCTAGCTAAATATGAACTGATTTTCAATCAATTTTCAGTTATATTTTGTTTCCTTTCCTCTCGAGTCAGAAGTTTTATTGAAAAGTTAATATATCAGGAGTGAAGAAGACATTTATTTTCTTTCTTACATCGAATCTCAGAAGAACTAATTCTCTTATATTTGGTTTGCAAGTTTTGGTTCACTTACTAAACTAGCATTCCAAGGGAAAATATGAATCACCGCCACCTCTGCTTCTTTTTACCTTGTAAATTAAACAGTGGTGGTGGGCAGTGATCACTAAATAGTCCAAATTTTCAAAAAAAAAAGTGGTGATGTTGCTGGACACAAACTAAGGGATCAATTTGGAATGAACTTACATTGCATATTGAACCCCCACTAAAAACCTATTTTGGGGGGGGAATTTTCAAACAAAAACAAAAAAAACATTTTCCTTACTCATTTGTATGTGCAAAATTTCAAGTTTCTACTATAAACGGTTAGGGCTAGGTGAAGTCCGGATAATAGATAGATACATAAATACATATAAATGTCAGAACACATGAATAACCTAAACCCAGCAATAAACCAGTTTTGTGAGTAGCAGTGATTAATTACTACCTTACAAAACTTAGTCTGCAACCAAAATAATCATAGTTAGTGACTGAGTATAAACTGAAGAGGTATAGGGATGAAATTCCGTAGGTGTTGAGTACCTCAAGTTATGTTACATTGATTTGTCAGAATAAATCCTTAATCCTAGAATTTGCTTACCTACTTACCAGCGGTATTTAGTTTTTATAACCATATTGAAATCATTATCAGCATTGTTGTTGTTTTTATTATTAGAAACTGTTAACAAGAACTGTCACAAAAACTGTCAACATAGTTTTCTTCAGTTCTTAAGTTGGTCTGGCTGGTTATGTTATACTGCGTACAAATTGTTTTATGAATTTTAATACTTAACGAACCGTCAACCAAAACTGTTAAACATAGGTTTCTTCAGTTTTCAAGTTGGTCTGGATGGTTGGCTGGCTATGTATCACGCGTACAGGCCACACCAATGGAGCTAGAAGGCTGAAAATTTAAACATTTGCTCCTAATTATGTCTAGAAAAAACGTTTGTTTTGTTTTTCGAAAATTCCTCCCCTAAATAGGTTTTTAGTGGGGGGTTCAATTTGCAATGTAAGTTTATGCTAAATCAGTCCCTTAGTTTGTTCTGGCAGCATTAACACTTATTTTTTGTTGAAAATTCAGACTTTTTTTAGTGATCTCTGCCTAGCAAAAGGTGAGAGAAGTAACTTATTCATTGATCACACCGTTTTCCAATTTTTTAATTGATCACCCTCAACAAAGCAGGCTGCCAAAAGACATTGCTCATGTGACGGTTTCTATTGAGTGACTAAACAGACCTGTTTTTTAAATTACCCCCGTAAATACTTTTTTAGAGGGGGTTCAGTTTGCAATGTAAATTTATGCTAAATTGATCCCTTGTCTGCTTGTTATTTGAATTTAAAAAAAATTTTTTTTAACATTCTCCGCCTAGGTTTTTAGTGGGGCATTCATTTGCAATGTAAGTTTATGCTAAATTGATGCTTGTTTTTTTGAAAATTCTGACTTTTTTTAGTGATTGCTGCCCAACAAAAGGCGAGAGAAGTAACTTATTCATTGATCACACCCTTTTCCAATTTTTCTTATTGATTACCCCCAACACGGAATGCTGCCAAAAGGTGACAGTTTCTATTGAGTGACTAACCAGACCTGTTATTATTATTATTATTATTATTATTACTCGTTTAAAGGCCACCTTTGGCAGCCTACTTTCAATGTCAAGTCACTTCCTATTTATAGAATTTATATTATAATTATTTGCAAATTATCACTAAGCTTAATTATTATTAAAGTATCTTCACTGGTATGCTACTATGACTGACAGAGAAGAGTGCAGATAGGTCAAGGATTTTCCCCTGCTTATTCCTCTTATTTTCTCATTAAGAAAACACATTGAAACAACTCTGTAATTAGCAGTTAATAGACCCGGATTTATCTCTCCTGGACAAACAGCTGAGAAAGGTGTTGAATATGGAGGTCAGGATAGTGCCCATAATATTAGGTGCGCTTGAGACTGTGCCAACATATTTGAATTAAGATTAGAGGAGTTAGAAATTAGGGGGTTGAGATTGTACAGACCACAGCATTACCAGAGTTTGCGAGGATACTGAGATGGGGGCTGGATATTTGAAGAGACTTGTTGTCACTCAGTCTCAGCGATGACCGCCAGACATCTGGTGTGAACATGCAAATGCATGAAATAACTAAGAAGCACTCAGAGAGTGCAGATCTCTGCCAACGCCATTGTCAGGGGGAGTAATTATGCATGGATCCACCCCATAATTTAATCAGTTCCTCTGTAGCCTATTGTCCACCCTTTCACAAAATTTCATTGAAATCCATTCAGTACCTTTGGAGATATCGTGTGGAGAGACAGACAGACGGACAGATTGACTGACGTGACCAAATACATATACCTCTTTTCAACTTTGTTGACAGAGGTATAAAAAAAAAAAATATAATAATAATAATAATAATAATAATAATAATAATAATAACAATAACAACAACAACAACAATTGTGGTTGGAGCCGTGTGCAATCGTGATAAGAGCTCTAGGAAAAGCTCTGAAGTTCCTAGCAAAGAGGTTCGAGGAACTGGAAATCCGGGGAAGAATCGGAACCATCCAAATGACAGCACTACTGAAATCAGCCAGAATACTGAGGAGAGTCCTGGAGTACCGAGGAGACTTGCTGTCACTTGATCTCCATTGAAAGCCACCAGTCACTACTGGTATGGAAAGTCAACGAGTACAAAGAACAACAACAGAACAACAACAGCAGCAGCAACAGCAGCAGCACGGCGATCGAAATCATTGAGAAGCTAAAATGGGTGGAGCTGTCTGGGTGTTGCGGTCAGCTAGACATTACAAGTGAGTTTGTTCCTCACTTGGGTACTGAATCACTGACCTTGTGCCACAATTGGCTTTTCCAATGTGTGTGTGTGTGTGTGTGTGTGTGTGTGTGTGTAATACTTGCCATAGAGTAATGATTAGCAAGGTAGTCTCATCATTTGTGTAGTAAGTTCAATCCCTACTGGGAGTCCCCACTATTGTGTCCCCATGCAAGGCTAATCTAAGGTTAGTAAATATCTTCATACATACAGTAACGCCCATAAATAAGTACACCCCTACCACGGATTTTATTATTTATTATTACTAGTGGAACATTACACATTCAAAACTGATATTATCAGGTATTATTTATGACCAAACTCTACAGCATTGAAACTATATTGCCAAAAACATGAATATGTTGCCGTCCAAAGATGAGTACAACATTACGAAAAAATAGTTTTGGCAACAGAGTTTCAATGCTGTCGAGTTTGGTCATAAATAATACCTGATAATATCTGTTTTGATTGTGTAATGTTCCACTAGAAATAATAAAATCCTGTTATGTTTGGTTTAGAAGAAAATTAAATTTCTATAAACTAGTGCTATGGGTACTTATTTATGGGCGATACTGTATGTGTGTGTGTATTGTGTACGTCTGTATGTGTCTGTGTCTTTTTTCTCAGCTTGTACATATGTGTGATAGATACACAACTGTGAATGAAGAGAGAGAGGGAGAGAGAGAGAGGGGGGCAGCGACAATTGTGGGTGGAGACTTGAACTCTAACATACAAATCCATTTCATTCACCCACGCATACACATTTACATATTTATTTTTGGTTATTATACACTTATGTTAGAAATTAATATTAATAGAGAAAAAGAATTATTGGGTGACTCACCCTGTGGTGGTGCAATATTTGAAGAGCTAGTCTCTCATACCATTACTACTGTAGTGAGTTCGATCCTCACTGGGTGCCCCACACTGTTTAAAATAACATCTGAAATTATTAACTTCTACCATATTTTCACGTTTCCCCTTAAGAAGGGTTCATAACAGATTTTTTATTTACAATAAACTATGAAAATGAAAAACATTGAAAAATACTTTAAATTTCAGTGTCCTAGACGTAATAAAATATTAAAATTCTAAAACTTAAAATTTAAAAAAAAAAATTAAAATTTTGAAATTAACATTTTTATGAACGTGTCTGTGTATAATGTATGCCTGCTGATGTACATGTTACTGCGGTTTAGGCCATTTTCAACATCCTGACTGCTAATATTTATTTATATACTTTTTACCGTTGATCTCCAGTGAAAGCCACCAATTACCACTGGGTGCATAGACGTATGAGAACTCTTTTGTTAAGGGGGACAAATGGTTTGATTTGCCCGAAATTTTACACTGTTCTGTCCGAATTTGCCCCCACACCCCTCACTTGGGTCGTACGCCCAGACCTGCCATGGTCTGTAAAGTAAAATGTGGGAGATATTCGTACTTACGAAGTACGCGAGTAAATCAGCTGGTCTGGGGATGCTGTGATTTTTTTTGTTGATTTTTGGCCCTTATAAACGCTTGAAAATAGCATTTTCAGCAATAATTTCTGATACAAAACACACACAGCACAACATGAATTATTGCAATTTTTTCTTTAAGGTCAGCATATCGAAGTGAAAATAAAAAATGTCAGAACATCTCCACTCTCTCTTGATAAGATAATTCTTTTTAACATTTAACATATAAATCGAGAGAGAAGAACCCAGTTATCCGATACTTTTGTTCAAGAAAAATATAAATGCCGTAAGTATACGATATTTCCTCGAAATATGGGGGAAGGGATGACAAGCTATCCTGAATTTATTTCTCAAATGAAAATGCGGGAGAAACAGGTTTCAACAAAAATCGTGGGAGCAAAAGAATATTGCGGGAGTTTTACGCAAACTGCTGCAGACTTGGCAGGCCTGTAACAGTAATACCAGTAGTCGTGGTCAGCGCACTGGGAACAGTCCCGAGGAGCCTATCAGAGAGGTCGGAAGAACTACGAAGAAACCGGGAAAGGACTGGCGACCATCCATACGACAGCACTACTAAAATCAGCTAGAATACTGAGGAGAGTCCTGGAGTATTGAGGAGAATAGCTGTCACTTGATCTCCAGTGAAGGCCACCAGTCACTTCTGGTGTGAACATTTAACGAGTAGAACAAATAATAATAAAATAACTAGGCTTTTTTTATGGTTGAAAACTGATACATTTTTCAAACTCGAGTTTAGTTTTCGAGAATTGTTTTTACTCTATTTTCGGAAAATCCACTGAAGAGAAAAGAATGTTAAATTTAAACTTGGTATTAATTAAAATAATCAAAATATCTTCGTGTTTAGTTACGACAAGTCACAATGTAGTTTTTACTTTCATTAGTGATACTGTTATATTTAGTAATGTCACATGATTTTATGTTAATAAACTGGTCGATCTAAACCAGGTCGCAAGAACGCTGGGTTGTTGTACTTTTTTTTATAAGAATGAACCACGTAAACTCTAGAACAACAGCAACAGCTGTTATAATTTATTTTTGGAAAGTCAAGGGTTAAAATCACGAAAATGAACAAAGTATTTTAAAAAACCAGGTCGGGTTAGTAACCTAATAGAAACCGTCACGTGAACAACATCTTTTTTGACAGCATGCCGTGTTGGGGGTGATCAATTAATAAATTGAAAAAAAAAGGGCTGATCAATGAATAAGTTACTTCTCTCGCAGTTTTGGTGGGCAGTGATCACTAAAAAAAAGGTCTGAATTTTCATAAAAAAACAAGCGTCAATTTAACATAAACTTACATTGCAAATTGAACGCCGCACTAAAAATCTATTTAGGCGGGGAATTTAAAAAGAAAACCAAAAACGTTTTTTTCTAGACATAAGGAGTAAATGTTCAAATTTTCATCCCTCTAGCTCCATTGGTGCGGCCTGTACGCGTGATACATACATGATAGCCAGCCAGACCAACTTGAAAACTGAAGAAACCTATGTTTAACAGTTTTGGTTGACGGTTCGTTTTCTAATTTAAGTGTTAAGTATTAAAATCCATAAAACAATTTGTTGGTCGAGACTGATATGATAAAAACGCCAGGTCTTTACTGGATGTAAACTTAGTACAAGCACAAGGCCAATTGAGGTTGAGGGATTTAGAGTAAGAAGATCATGTTGCGCCAATCTGTCAAGTGGGGTGGGCCTACTTGCCTTGAAGATCGGCATTTGAAATCCTACAGAGCTAGCAGTATTGCTTTATGTTCGCATCTCATATACACCAATGACTGGTCACAAATTACCTCGACCCCTAACCCTAACGTGGTCCAACAGAACAGGAATGTCGACAAATGTTGGAGTTTATTAGATGCAAAAATAAATAGCAGGGACCACACTTCTTTTTAGGGACCAAAACTACTTAATTTATACCGCCTAGAACATGGACACAGTAGAGGGGCATCTAGTGTGGATCGAACTCACTAAACGAGCGAGTCTACGAGAGTTTGCCAACCATTGGATTACATACAGAAGGCGACCAGGTTTTTTAATTAATGAGCTGTGTTCTAAAAATAGTAACACACGCGTGCGCGCACCCACACACACACATAAGAGTACTTTTTTGTTGATTTAAGATCTAGGAATGAAGTGGGGGCAGGTAGACTAAAACTAGATTTAGGGATGAAATGTTATATACGTTCTACACATATATGTCCATTCATTCGTGTACTTCTAAAATCTACGACGTCCCAAGTGTGGTATTACCAGACCCAAACCCCCAACAACTGCAACTACTAGGGTGGGTGTCGTAGCTTATTCGGTAATGATGCTGGTTCATCATCTGACATAAGTATCTCGACTACTGAAGAGTCGCTTATTTGCCTTGTTGAGCATGTCTTTCACACCCCCTTCTTCTAGAGCGATCAGTCTGTTTAGAAACAACTCTTCCTAATTGCTATCATTCTCGGGCATCGTGGATTTTACATGTATACAGTGTATACACAAATGAACTGATTTCCGTAAATATTGACTTCTTGAAGTTGATAATTCCGGACTTTCACTTTACCTGCTGACTTTCATTTTCTTATCAATGTTAAGTTTTATTAAGGATAATATAGACACATTATTATATAATTATTAAATAATGATAATTACTGTTAGTGTTGTTAGTTGTTGTTTATTCTTTTTAATTATCGTATGTGGTACGATGGTTTGCGGACTTAGTCGAGCAAGACATTCCTGTTGTGTCGTGAGTTCGATCCTCACTGGATGCCCTACATTAGTGACCTTGTGCCAGAATAAGCTAAGCTTAGTAAATAGCCTGTTATTATTATTAATGAGGTGGAAATAATAAAAATCGTTTCTTTTATTTCTCCTAACGTTCAGGTTATTGTTGATTTTACAAGCATACGAAAAGGACTTGGCTTATCACTGTTGCTGACATATTGAGAAAATGAAAGTGTTGCCAGTTGCCAGGTTTTAAAAAAAGCCTGTCGTCTGTCTCAGTCATTTTCAAAACAGAAAAGAAAAATGGTTTCGTTTCAGGTTTACAAACTAAACTCCAACGTTACAGAAAACCACATTATTCTTAAACTTCAGGCTATTATTCATTCATTCATCCTACGTGAATTAAATCAAAACTGACATTACATTCACGCATCTATTTTTCTGAAACACACAAGAATGAGCTCATTTTCAGTGGTTCGCGGGAGAGTAGATCGCGAACCACAGCACTGTCACGAGAGTGTTACATAATGAATAATCAAAACACAAATGAGGCGTGTGGTGTGTGTATTGCTAGAAAAATGTTAGTCCATCTAAATCCAATCCACCCAATCGTACTCATGCGTAAAAGTGGCTTTTTGAGTGAACATAAATGCCGTAGTCGTAGTCTAGCACACGCACCACAACACTGAAGAAGTGAGTTTGATCCTCATTGGGTGTCCCACACTTGTAGCCTTCTGCTGCAGGCACTAAGCTACGTAAATTATTAGAAACGAAGGTCATATTAACCCACTACATCATAAAAAGTACAACTTAGCAAAGGTGGTCCCGATTGGACGTCACGCAGATATGCAATCTGTCAAAAATGTATGAAGCAAAGCAGTAACAATATAATTTATGTATTTACATGTTTTTCTTTCATGAATTGTCTTATTTCGTTTTATTAGTGCGTCATTTTTAACACCGAGTGTGCGCTGGTGAGAAATATTCACACTCACACCCGCTACCTGATGTCAGCTGAATTTCGATCGGGACCATCTTCGCTAAGTTCTGACGACAAATTCACTCATACATCATAAAAATTGCCAAATTTGACTTTAAAATTTATGTATTTTAACAGAATAGAATCGAAAATAAAGTATTTTTGATTATGTTTTTTTTTACATAACATAACATTAACAATACAACGATTTTTTTAATTTTACATCTCTTTGTTGTGTTCTGTGTATTATTCTGCAAGAATTAAAAAAAACTGATTACAGATAACAGTGAAATAAATAATCCCCGAAAACGTAGATGGGTTTAAATAAATAAAAAATAAGGATTCAAATGTGATTTTACGGTTTGTAGTTGTTCGAAAAGCCTTGTAGATCGGATGGAAAAGTGAAACAAACAATGAACGTCAAAAATTGAATGTTAGCCAAATCAAGTCACATGTTATGTTAAGGAACCATGCCGACATATCTTTCTTTTATTCATTCATTAATCCGAGAGAACCAACCAAACCTTCTACCTTTTTACTACGAATTTTACACAGAGAAAACAAAAAAGATTATTAAAGAAAGACACTAAGAAAGACTAAAAAGAACAATTCAGTTTTTTACACGTAAAAAAGTACACTTCACAATAGATCACAAGCTTTTTTTGGAGGCCTTTACTCTGTTTTTATTTATTTTTTAGCTCGTATTTTCATACTGTGTACTTTTCAGTTCTAAGGTTCTGGCTTTCTTTGCGTTAATATACACTGTGCATTGTTCGTTTTTTTATTTGTACTGAGCAAAAAAACACTGTTGTTCAGTACGAAAAATGTGCTTTAGGTTTAAATAACAAGAATTTTAAAAAAATCAAATCAAATCCATATTTATTTTGGCTTGTATAACAACATTTCCGAAGTAAAAGCTAGCTCCGCTAAATGTCCATTGTTTTGATTTATGTAACAATAACATTCATAAATAATTCAAATTTCGCTTTCGTATTTAAAAAAAAACCCCAAATGAATGATAGAAAGAAACCTTTCTTTTTTTTCTTTTAAAACAATTCTATTAAAATGTATCGGGTAAATAAAAGGCTTAAATCAAACTCTTCCTCCCTTGAGTTTATAAAGAAAAGAAAAAACGCGCATGGTGCACGTCCGTCCACGAATTCTGCGCTCGCGCGTCCTATGAGCGCAAATCGACCAGGAATTACGGCAGACCAGAGGATAAAGAAAAATATATGTTGTTCATTGTTCAGCATTGAAATACACAAAGAAAGGTGAAATAAGTCAAGTTAGTCACAAACAGATGTCAATATTATAGGTAAAATTGTTTGCCATTCAAATTCAAGTCCTATAATTAGTAGTAGTAGTAGGCGTATTGTGAAATTACATTCATTCGCGTAGTGTTAAGTTATTGTTTGTAAAATGTAAATGTGTAGACGACGAAGAAATGAACGGTCAATTTGCATTTTATAGGTGAATAAATATTGTAAAAATGGGCTTTTTATAGGGAAAGAGAAACCTTTTATCATTGTACACATGATAAATTATATATTTCTGAATATGGCGATGAGTGTAGTAGTAAGAATAAGATATAATTTATTTACATTAAAGATTTTATTGTCCTTAAATCGTAAGAAACACGCGCCAAAAAAAGATACGGGGGCGGGGCAGGTTCTATGAGCGAAGTTTTCTTAGTGAAATTTTAAGAATTGATAGAGAAAACATTAACAATAAAACGTGAATATAATCAATATTTTCCGTTTAAACTATTTGTTTGAAATAACCAATAATTCAGTTATACAACACACAACAGCAAAAAGAATTTTTGAATTAAGATAAAAAGAAGTTGAGGGAAAATCTTTTAAAAAATGGTCAATATATTACACAATACAATACAAAATCGGAGAACTTTCAAAAATGGTCAAAATTCTTTCACTTACCTACAAAAAGACAGGAAAAAGTAGACACACAAAATGCTGAATCACTTGGTCTTCGCTTCCTTTTTCTTTTCTTCTTTTTTTAAAGTAAAAGTTCCATTCAAAAAATATTTAAAGGGAAAAAAGTGATATTTTTCTTTCTTTCTTCGGGTAAACAGAAAGAGAGCGATATATAGATAGAGAAATAAATAAAGAAAACAAAAAAAGAAACCCAAGAAAAGAGATAAGAATTTAAACTAAGGAGAAAGTAAAGAAAAAATAATTAATCAATGTTAGATAATTCCTTAACCCCGAAAAAAAGGTAACCGCTTCTTTTCTAAATGCATTCACAGAATTATAACCCTTTTCCTTCCCTTGTACAATATAGATATCAGACAATATACGATACTATCTGTAACAGTCGAGGTTCTCTTTGGCGAAAAAGCGACAAGGGACGTGGCTTTTTCTAAAAAACGTGTTCCGATCAGAGCGAGAGAGCGATCCACTATACAAGTGAGAAGCACCTATTTGAAAGTGACGTCACTACTCATTAACATATCGACTCCCGCCACCGATACCTTCACCCCGTCACAGCTTTTCTTCAACAATACTAATGTTCTCTCTCCCCCTCCTACCATTTTTTTTTGTCTTCGAAAATATGCCTTCGTATCTAGAGGCCCCAAATTGACACTGTCACACAATAATACGTATGTGTGACATTACCAGTGCCAGAACATACTGGACTGTCACGCGTTTTTCCAACTTTCACATCATCAAAAATCAATATTTCTACGAGGAAAATTGGGATCCTCGCCGTGGAACAATGGTTAGCAAGCTAGTCTAGCAGACCATATTTAGCGAAATTTCACACCCGCTCACACTCGATGTTAAAAATGGCGCACAAATAAAAAGAAATACGAGAATTCATGAAAGAAAATTATATATATTTGTATTGCTTTGAATAAATTGTTTGTTAAATTGTTTCGCCTCATTTCATAAATTTTCGACAGATCGCATATATGAGTGACGTCTATGGGACCACCTTCGCTAAGTTGTACCCAAACTATTACTACAGCAATAAGTTCAAAGTCCTCACTGGATGCGCGACACTTGTGGCCTTGTGATGTACTGTACTGTACTAATCTTGGCTTAGCACTATTATATCCAATAATGAAACCAAAAGTTAAAGTACTAATTCTACGTACTAGGTACATCAATAAGTCCGCAGCCTAATGATGAAAACAACATTTATTTTACATAACAAATATTAATTTTTTCAACACAATCTCCTTCCTTGTCAATGCACTTAATTCAGTGGTGAATACTAATCACATAGATTGAACATTATGCAAAGAAAGTTTTAGATCAGAATTCAGCTAATTAACTATGTATCAGGCTACGGACTTATTGATCTACGCACGC
>VCCN01006896.1:5611015-5621136 GCA_006491835.1 Architeuthis dux
AAGGTTACGAAATTGTCGGACCCTGAGAAAAAGCCGTTTCCATGTCTGCAGTAGAAAGCGAGAATTGATGTGTTTTGTCTTCTGTGGGAAATGGAGGCCGACCTATTCGCGACTGATTGACGGATGTTTGCCTGGGAAACTAAATCGGGTATTTAAGGCCGGGTAGGTCACGACCATAAAAACCTTTCGTAAGCCGAAATGGAATAAAGCGAAGAAGCAATTACATTAATTTATATAGGTAAATTATTTTAACGTTCCTAGATTTTTCATTTCCAGCTAACTTTATGGCTAAACATGTTAGTACGTTTCAAATAACGTTGTTGTTCTCTCTATAAGATACCGCTCTTCAAATCTAAGATATCATTCTCGAAATCCCAACCCTAACCCTAACCCCTAATACTAACCTCTAACTCTAACACTTTGTATGAATTTTGAAGCGTACATAAAATATTTAGCTATGAAGTTAGTTGCAAATGAAAAATCTAGCCACATTTAGCCATCAAGGGGGATAGCTTTTGGCAATCTTTATGCTATTGTATTTTAGGATCAAATAAGCAAGGGTTACCGTTTAGTAATTTTATTCGAAAACGAAATTATCACAAGTCTCCATGTCTACACTTCGACGAAGCCATACCATGACTCACCAACGTCCAATCCATCGTAATAGTTACTAAGCTTTAGTTTAGTCTAGTTTTGGTAGACAATTAGGAACTGATATTTACACTAGTATACACCAAGTACTCGTAAACAATACGCCTATACAATACAACATTAATTGTAAAAAGAAAAAGGCTTCAGATTCTTGAAGCGCATATCATAAAATCAAGTCCACAGTCAAAAGTGTATGGATCGTAGAATTAATTCTTGATGGAGGTATATATATATGTATATATCGTTAGAAAGAGAATTTTATCAGCTTTCCAACGGTGTATGTTCCTAATTTGTATCTTGGGTTTAAAAAGGTTACAGCCCAAAACGCGAAGTCATTTGTGGAATTAACTGATCCACGTCCAATCCATCATAATAGTTATTAAGCTTTAGTTTAGTCTAGTTTTGGTACACTAATTGCAAAAGAAAAAAGGCTTCAGATTCTCAGATATCATAAAATCAAGAACCCCCCAAAACAAATAAGATCTTCTTCAGTGTGGGAACAGGGATTTTAAATGTATTCAACATCTGATACATACATTTAGCCCAGAGAAGAATTTCGCCAGTATGTCGCCTCGTGGGTGACGTCATCATAAAGCAAACGACAGAAGCCGAGTTTGAAAGGATTTAAAAATTGAAAAACGAATAACATCCACAGTTTCCCCCTGATCTTGATAATGGCCAGAGGGATGGTTGAAAACGCCCGATCACAAACGTTTGGACACAATGTACATTCATGGGATCCAGACATGCGTTGACTAATAAAAACAAAAACATTCCTTGTATTGTCTATGGCTTTGAGAAGAGTCATTGACATACAAACCGGCCCTGTTGGCTGGGGCCCAGTATACGCCAACTGCATACCTTGCAGAAGGGTAAGACCCCTCCCCCACACACACACCCCAAACAGGGGGCTACCTGTTTTTTCACTAAAGTCGCAAGACTCCATTTAAAAAAAAAGCCCTTTCACCAAAGTCGCAAGGCTCTATTCAAAAAGAAAATAACCTTTCACCAAGGTCACAAGACTCTAGTTAAAAAGAAAATAACCTTTCACCAAAGTCGCAAGACTGTATTTAAAAAAGAAAACCAATCTTTCACCAAAGTCGCAAGACTCTAGTTAAAAAAATAACCTTTGAAACTATATTCAAAAATATAAAAAACAGATTCGACAAACTGTCTACAAAAATGTGCCTACTATAATTTGTCCACAATATTCGTCTACATAAATTGTGTATTCAAAAAGAAACCGAATTCGGCACTAAATGACCCACCAAGGGTCGATGTGCCGTTAAACAATCAAATTAACATACCAACTTTTGTTCAGACAGTCTGATCTCTTCTTCCCATCTTTGATGTTGACATAATGGTTCGGCCGATTCATTCCACGGCCTCCTTCAGATGTAATATGTAATATCCCTAAGGAAAGAGAGTCTCTTTAATCGATCTCTTTCTTGCAAAGCAGAGAATCTTTTTCTGCTTTGCAAGAAAGAGATCGATAAAAGAGATTCTCTTTCCTTAGGGATATTACATCTGAAGGAGGCCGTGGAATGAATTGTCCGAACCGTTGTGATAACATCAAATATGGGAAGAAGAGATCAGACTGTCCGAAAAAAAGTTGGTAAAACATTCCTTTGTCCATCACACATGTATTACTGAATGACTGCTACCTAAATACACATTATTTAACCGTAGTTTAGTACACTACAATGTGTGAAATGCGGGTAGAAAGGTTGTGTTTTCCCAATCTTCCAAGTAGTAAGGGCCTGGCTGCCTGCTTTGAAAATCTGCATTCGAAATCCTGGTTGTTTACCTGGGCTCGAACACCGACCATTGGCGTTGGTGGGAAATATGCAACTATCCCACTCACTAAGCTCGCTCTCTCAATCCGTATTTTACTGTATATTGGGTCTTTTTCGTCAATCCCCACCAAAAGCTAACGTTCGTAATTTTAAGGTACGGAAGCTTAAAAAAATCAAGTTGTATATCTTTTTCACACTTCACGCGTTAGACCCCACGACGAAAACGGAAACCCTAACCCTAACCCCTAACCCTGAAGAGGATGGGGAACTAACGAAATAAACATAACAAATCAATTCCCACTAGTTATGAAATCTTTGGTCTAGTGGGGACTATCAAAAACAAAAGAACAACCAAAATGCTATGCTCTATATTGCTGATTTTGTCTTATTTCAAACTTTTAACAGCATTAGCCATTGTACAAAGTTGATTGATATTCATTAGCCAGCAAACAAGGCAGTGCAGTGTCGAGTTTAAAGTTTTGTTTGGATCAGCGGTTCGAGAAAATCTAATGAAAATAAATAAAAAATTACAGATTATAGATCTTTCTTCATAGTTTCTATAAATTATCCCCCTTGACTCCCGTTTGAGCAATTTTGAGATTTTGATATCTCCAATCTCCCAACAAAAGAGTTTGTATATTTTTGTTAGTAAAAATAACACTAATTTCACAGAATTATGGAAATTTAGCTATTCTATATCTAAATCTAGATATTTTATATCTATATTTAGATATTTTATATCTAAATTGGCAACACTGAAGACAAGTAGCCGTCATCTTAGTATTACGGTATTTAACTACAACTGAATAAATATCTGTGTGTGTGTGTGTGTGTGTGCGTGCATACACGCACTGCGATTATTCGACAACTGGCCATTGTACGAAGTTGACATTCGGCAGATATATTAAACAGCACACTAAAATCTAATAAAAAATTTTTTTAAATAAAGATTATAGATCTTTCTTCATAGTTTATATATACTATCTCCCTCGACTTCCGCTCTTTAAGATTATCTAGATTTGGATATAACATACCTAAATTGGCAACACTGAAGAGAAGTAACCGAAATACTTCAAAGCCGTAGTTTGTTACGACGGACGGAAAAATTATTTTATATGACAATTATGGTAGGCTGCTCCAACACACCATGAAGTCCGGCCCCTTCCAAACATGCACCTTTGGAACAGGCACTTCCCTAGTACAGATAATGAAGGAATACTGATCAGAGATAAGCCATGTGCCCAATTTGTCCTGTGAATTGGACAAAGCTGCACTAATCTGACAGCTTTGATTTAGCTGGAACCCAACTAAAAAGATATACAAGACTGACTGTTTGGGAAAAAAGTTTTATATATTTGCAACTCTTCATTAACAACACGTCCAAGAGAGTCAATCTGTCTAAGTCGGGACTCCTGAGCTACAGTGTCCTAACTAAAAAGATATAGAAGACTGACCGTTCGGGAGAAAAGTTGGAATGTTTTGATTCTCCAAGATCAAATTGCTGTTAAAATTTGACCCCAAACTAACACCACGAATTGAGTTTTTAATCAGCGAGGAAAAGAAAATGCAACAATCTTTTTTGTTTCCTTTTAATGCTTCCATACTTCAAAAATTCAAAAGGTAGCAACAGCAAATTCTGGTCAAAAAAGGAAGTCAAAATGCACGCGTTTGTGTGTGTTTTGGAATTAACAAAATGAACTTAACAAATCAATTCCAACTTCTTATAAAAATGTTGGTCTTGTGAAGAGAAACGAAAAAGCCCCAAATTGCTCCTGTCTATATTGCTGATTTTTTTCTTATTTCAAACTTTTGACAGAATTGGCTTCTTCTTCTTCAAAATTTGACCACAAACAATCATCACGAATTGAGTTTTAGACGGCGAGAAAAAGAAAATGCAACTGAACTTAATTTGTTTTCTTCTTCTTTTTAGACTTTCGTATTTTAAAATTATGGACGTTATCACTTGGTGGGGACTAACGAAAAAGCCCCCAATGAATTCTCTTACTCGGAGAGCAAAATGTGGCAGTGCCCCATAATGTTGAAGAAATGCCGACCTCCATCCGTCCTCTCCTGTGTAGCTGTAGATTGAGACATTTCTGGAGAAAGGTCAAGTGAACATTGTGACTAA
Source organism: Architeuthis dux (assembly GCA_006491835.1). Classification (NCBI taxonomy): domain Eukaryota; kingdom Metazoa; phylum Mollusca; class Cephalopoda; order Oegopsida; family Architeuthidae; genus Architeuthis; species Architeuthis dux. The sequence continues at coordinate 5,615,591 of VCCN01006896.1, forward strand.
CATTCGAATTTTATGGGCTGATAAGATCATTGCAGAAATGTTGTGCCCCGCCCCCCGCCTATTTAAGTAGGTATGTAGGTATTTATTCGCCTCCCCACGAGGACGGAATGTGACAGAATGTGACAGGACGAGTTCAAGGGAGTGTGGGGAGCCACACACGTACGTGCGGGCAATGACAAACATTGCTCTGTTACTGTGAACGGTGTCAGGCAGGCGTCAAGGGCGATCAACGCCCCTCCCGTTTTCAATGCAAGGGGAGGTGCTGTCCCGGGCAACTGACCGCCCTCCCCGAGACTGGACATAGTATACTTTTTTGAGGCCACAGGTCAAATCCTGGGCCAGGTAAGTAAGTAGGTATGTATATCATGTCACCATAATATTACGCAATCTGACTACAATTGAATAAATCTCTCTCTCTCTCTCTCTCTCTCTCTCTCTCTCTCTCTCTCTCTCTCTCTCTCTCTCTCTCTCTCTCTCTCCACGCCGATTACTCAACCACTGGACATTCTACGACATTCGCCAGATATATTAGTCAGCACACAAGGCAGTGCAGTGTCGAAGTTATTTGGATCAGCGGATCCCGAGAGATCTAATAAAGACGAATTAAAAAATTAAAGCTTATAGATCTTTCTTCATAGTTTCTATAAATTATCTCTCTTGACTTCCGTTCGTTTTTATTGTTTTTTTTACCCCCACCCCCAAGACTTTTTAAGTGATCACTGCCAAACAAAAGGGGAGAGAAGTAACTTATTCATTGATCACCCAGTTTTCCAATTTGTTTAATTGATCACCTCCAACACGACATGCTGCCGAAAGACGTTGGGAACGTGACGGATTCTATTGAGTGTCTAACCAGATTTGTTTGATTGAAGTCTAATGAAATATTTTGTTCCAACAGACGAGAAGTCCAGTAGAAGAAAAAAGAAAAAAGAAACACCATTCTCTTATTGGTTCCATGGCGACCAGGCAACCATTTTGCGAATGATGACACACTTGTCTTGCCTGTTTAGTAGCTAAGATACTCTAACACTACAATGGAAGTCGCTTTGATTTCGTCCCGCCGCCAATACAATAAAAAAAACCATTCTAATCAGTTGATCAAAGGCAATAGCGAGATTAAAACTGTGTCCTTCTTTTCATCGGGTCATGGACAGGTCTGCTCACTGTTTGAGCACCGCGCGAAGACACTCCACAACATTGTTTAACGCGTTTTTAATTTACGGGTCTTTGAATAATTAAAATGTTTTCCTTTTGTGCTAAATAGAAATCTTTCTAAACTGCACTAATGTTAAATATTATAACAAACCGGTTGCGCAGCCTCGATGTAACTTGGCAACCAAACAGAGGAAACCTCACGCGCCCGCGTGAGCACGGACTTTTCCGTGGAGTTACTTGCTTGGCAGCGAGACGCCATTGAGTGAGCTTGTTTACTGTGTGACCGTCACAGTCACAATGACCGAGTGAGTCATTCTTCACGCATCGTACAGACACTCTCTCGTGGGGTTACTTAGTCGGCAGTGAGACGCCATTGCGACGAGGCAGTGGATAGCGATCCCGAAAGAGGCCTTTGTAAACTGTTTTGAAAAGTGGAGGGGACGATGGGATAAGTGTGTGAGGTCCCGAGGGGAGTACTTTGAAGGCGGCTTAGGCACCATTAAGCTAGGTAGGCTATTTTTTCCCGTATTAAATGGATGCGAACTTCCCGAACATACATTGCATAAGCACTTCTCATGGCGCCATTGTTCGTAGGTTTTTTGAATTTTGCGTTAAAGAATGTTTGTTCTTGAAATATTTACATAACTCAGTCTTTATTTAAATAAATGTGCACTGAAGCAGACGAAAGGCAACTAAAAAGTATTTTTTTAAAAAGAGGAAAAAGAAAAAGAGGTATTTAAATCTTTTTTAAAATCTGTTTTAAATCGGAAAACTACACCCTACACTCAAAATGATTGAAAACTAATCTAGAAGCCTTAACTCTAAACTAGTGATTCCCAAAGTGGGCGCTACCGTCTCCTTTGGGGCACTGGAAGACACCAAGGATATGTTAGAAGGAAGGGGGTGGCGTTTGAAGACAAGAGGTAGTGAAGGGGGGGGGCAAGGGCAAAGAATACAAAGCAATACCTCCTATGCATAAAATAGACCGGGCTCTGGTGGATATAAATACCAAAAAGTACCAAACAGGACCCCTGTGCACCCACCACCCCCAGGAATGAGGTAGTTCTTCCCAACTTTTTACTGAAACATTTACTAAGGAACATTTTGGTACCCTATTTATAGAGTTCTGGGGGTGGGTGCACAGGGGGTCCTGTTTGGCCCCCGGACTATTTTACCTAATAGTATGACATGCCTGGGATAAATCCCCCTCCTCGCCAAACGCACCCGCAGATCCCCCGTTTACCATCACATTTCTGAATACCCACATGTATACCTATTTGAAAATGCTAACCCCAATTTCTCCGGCCTCGGGTGGTACTTATACCTCCACCAGACCCCGATCTAGAATCGTATGTCTGAACGGATGATTTTACAGTAGTGCCATTTCAAATTAAAATATTTGTTGTTTTTCTGATTTGAAGAATTCTATTAACTTATTTAAATAATTAATATTAAAAAGAAATTTTGGCAAAGTAGGACGACTTTGACCGATCACCACTAAAGAAACTAACATTTTTTACTTTCGTACTTACAAAGTATTTCTATTTACTCGAGCCACCCAACGAAGTTTGTCATTCGCACATTTTCTGACTGCTCGCTCCAGCATCGTTTCGTGTTTTAAAAATAAGGGGTTCTTCTTTTTCGGTCGACAACCTTTTCGGACACCCGCCCACTTTTAGGGCATCACAACCCCCTTTAGGGCACCCCCCCCCGTAAAGTCGGTAAAAATGAAGCATTGAAAATTAAATTTTGGCAGAGTAGGACGACTTAACCGTCAAAAATTGATCGCATCATAAGGACTGATTTGACCGATCACCGCTAAAGAAGCTAACATTTTTTACTTTCGTACTTACTCAGTATTTCTATTTACTCGAACTCGAGTACAATGCAATCGCGAATATAATTTTTCTAGCTAAAACCAGTAATCTATTAGAATAAGTTATCAGTTTTGTTTACACTCGAGTATAATGTTACGAACCAGTTTTAACCCCGAGTTTTAATATTAAATTACTCGCATTGTCCACAAGTGAATACGGTAATTCTTTTGTTTTAAAAAAGGATTTTCTATCTTGTAAATAAATGAATAAATAAATACATTATAATCTGACATTTCATATTGTTACATATTTTTCTTATCAATTTTATTAAAGGTCCAAACAATACTTCGTCTAAATAAAAAATAAATAATAAAATAATCGCTTTTTTTTACTAAAACCAAGACAGCTACTGTCGTACCGATCGGCCGTAGTTAAATTGTGATGAATGTAAATAGAAGTCAAAAATTAATAAATAATTGTTTACAATACTTCATCTAATAAAAGAAATAAAATAAAATAATCACTTTTTAATAAAACTCGAAAGTGAAAAATGTTAGCTTCTTTAGTAGTGATCGGTCAAATCAGTCCTTATGATGCAATCCATTTTTGACGGTTAAGTCGTCCTACTTTGCCAATATTTAATTTTCAATGCTTTATTTTTACCGACTTTACGGGGGGGGGGCGTGATGAAATATATGCCCTAAAAGTGGGCGGGTGTCCGAAAAGGTTGTCGACCGAGAAAGAAGAACCCCTTATTTTTAAAACACGAAACGGTGCTGGAGCGAGCAGTCAGAAAATCTGTGAATGACAAACTTCGTTGGGTGGATCGGTTACTCAGCAAATCTCCTCTTTTGTGGTCACCTCTGCACTATCTTGGCTCGCCTGATCAAATACATAGCATGTCGTCTTCCTTTGTCCAGTCAATCCCACCAATCAGAGACTGCGACAAACACCAGGACATCCTGTTACCACCCGGCCTTATTTTGTTATATTGACAAAGTGGATGATACATATTTATATTTGACACGTTATCACTTTATAAATGTCTGTGTTTGCCATTTATTGAGATAAATAATTTCCCATACACGGTATCCCTATAGATAAGAACTTCATCAATGTCATCTATCAATGCATTTAGATCGATATTTTATAAGTTTAGCTCAGTTAGGCACAGAGCCAAATGGGGAAAATACGCTGAAGGAAGACTGTCTTGCGCCAATCTCCCAAGCAGAACTTCCACACTTGGATGATTGGTGCAATTAAATCTTCTTTTCTCGCGTTTCCTTTGGGACCCGTACCGAACTAAGTTAAATTTATAAATCAATCTTTATTATTATTGGATGAAGTGGTGGTACATGAAGTCAGCAATTTCTTCGTGAGTCCAAATAACCCCTTAGAAAACCAGTTCCGTGGCACCAGTGGTGGACATCGACATGATTATGACCTAAAAAACTCACCCGCCCGAAAATAGACAGCGGAATGAGGAGAACAACTAAAATTAGGATGAAGGTAAAAGAACTAGTCAAATTTCAATAAAAGTGGTAAGTTAAGTTTAGTATCTATTTTTTTGTCACTCAAGAATCTGTTATACGATGATGGTCAACAAGATTGTCTAAGAAACCATTGCCAGTGTAGTGAGTGCGATCCTTACTGGGTGCCCTAAGTGAGGTACTTGTGTATTTCCCACCGCAGCCAGTGGTTGGTGTTCGAACCCAGGTAAAACACAGGGTTTTAATTGCTGATTTTCAAGGCAGGTAGACCCTCCCGTCGCGGAATCTATCCCGATCCCGATTCATTTGCACACACACATGCTACCCAAAGTTTAGAGGAACTGTAACACAGTGGTGCATATTTTTAGATATGCATCTACCAAGGACATCGTAGCTAAGCCATAGTGCAGCGAAGTGAATCCAGGTGAAACGAATTATATTCGAACACATTGAAAGAACTGTGGAGAGATAAATGGTTTCATTTTTGGATACACAACCCCAAAAAAGGTCTGTAGCTATAATAAGGATAAACATATTGTTTATTTTTCTTTCTCCCTGTGCCTTATGGACGTGAGAAACATTGCAGGTAATTATAACTTTTCAAATAAGAACCAAGTAGAATTGGAATTAATATTCTTTGCAAGAGTTACCGAGGAAAATGTCCGTAGTGGCCAATCATCTGTATTTTCAACTCTCATTCTTTTATGTATAGATTTCTTCGGACTGTTGTCTTCATTTTGGTTCATCTATTGAACAGAACGTTTCGGTCGTTGTACGCTACGACCTTTTTCAGGTGGGTGTTGTAAATGGGGAGAGCTTTGAATGTTGGGACGAGGGGCCCCCACCGAAGCGTGGGGCAGAATGTCCTCATTCCGCTGTCTATTTTCGGGCGGGAGAGTTTCTTAGGTTATAATCATGTCGATGTCCACCACTGGTGCCACGGAAGTGGTTTTCTAAGGGGTTATTTTGACCCACGAAGAAATCAAAACGGATATTATCAGGTATTATTTATGACCATACTCACCAGCATTAAAACTCTGTGGCCAAACATATTTTTCCGTAGTGTTGTACTCATCTTTGGACG
>VCCN01006896.1:5750907-5761055 GCA_006491835.1 Architeuthis dux
TAAACAACCGCTTAATATTGTTTCCTAGTGTTTTACTCATCTTTGGACGGCAACATATTCATCATTTTGGCAGCAGAGTTTCAATGCTGTAGAATTTGGTGATAAATAATACCTGATAATATCCATTTTGATTGTGTAATGTTCCACTAGAAATAATAAAATCCTGCTATGTTTGGTTTAGAAGACAATTAACTATCTATTAAAAAGTGGTAGGGGTGTACTTATTTATGGTCGATACTGTATACCTCTTCCAACCTCACGGTGGCAGAGGTAAATGAGAACAATGGCGAACAACCTTGTAGTAGCCAAAAACAAAAGGCGGTATTCAGCGCCATGTTGGAAATCCGACTCCGCCGATGTGTTATAAAGAATTAAACAAAACAAAAACAGAATGCAAACAAACCTCTTAACATCTCAATAACGAGCAACCCTGAGCTAATTAAACCAGGACAATCTACACTTATTACCTTGGATTATCTTCTTGGAACGGATTAAGGCTAAAACGGGATTATAGTCGAAACGCGTCATAACATGATTTAAATTGTAAATTAATCATAATTATGTTTGTAAGGAAACTATGGAAGCGGAAGCGTGTTCTGGTGAATGAACCTGGCTGTGACCATGAGAACTGATAAAGACTGAGAGGACGTAGATGGTAAGGATGGTTGTGTGTAGGTTGGCATAAAAGTGGCGATGAGTGGTACACTTATGGTAAAGCCTGAACAACACAAAATCTGGCTCTGCACGAGACTAAACAAATATTGGTAAATAAACCAAGCAACACGAAATTGACTGTACGAAGGCCGTCGACTTATGCCAACGTAGTCTGTCTGTCCACACTCCACACAATATCTCCAAAAGTTCTCAATTAATTCCAATGATATTCTGTAGAGGAAGAATTGATTAAAGTTTGAGACGGACCCCAGAATCATTTTCAATTGAGAGATATTTTGCATATACCAAGAAAATAGTCTGAAACCTGGAAAATCGAAGCTTACACGGTTACCTCACCTGTATCGTAGCAGTATATGAACTAATTTCCTTTCAGTTTTTAGTTAGTGCATGATGTTGGCAGAGGTATGCGCTCCCCAAGTTATTTTTAGTCTCTATATTGTAAGCGCAGACCCAATGATTTGATCGCTGAATAAAGACTCTTGTTCGAAAATAGAGGCGTCTAATTACTTTTGTCATGTCTTATAAATCGTTGAATAAAACCTGTTGTTTGGAAATATAGGTGTCTATTTATTTTTGTTATGTCTCTCTATACAGTATCGCACATAAATAAGTACACCCCTACCACTCTTTAATAGAAAGTTAATTGTCTTCTAAACCAAACATAGCAGGATTTTATTATTTCTAGTGGAACATTACACAATCAAAACGGATATTATCAGGTATTATTTATCACCAAACTCTCCAGCATTGAAACTCTGTTGCCAAAATATTTTTTTAGTGTTGTACTCATATTTGCACGGCCACATATTTTGGAAACAGAGTTTCAATGATGTAGAGTTTTGTCATAAATAATACCTGTTTTGATTGCGTAATGTTCCACTAGAAATAATAAAATTCTGCTAGATTTGGTTTAGAAGAAAATTAACTTTATATAACATAGTTTTACGGGTGTATTTATTTATGAGCGATACTGTACCTCAAAACCGATGCCATAACTCTACCACTGATGTTAGAATGAAAAAATGACGGTATAAACAAATAGATTCATAATTATGATTTAATGTCTTTTAGGCTAGCATGTTCATCTTTTTTATCAATACGTTTCGACCGGTGCGCACTCTTGCCTTTCTCATTTGTATGTTGCACCAAATAATCTTTAAGAAATATTAAATGGAATCTTTTATTTTGCCTAGGATGGATAAGTTCTTTTAATCTTTTCTTCCCCATCCTTGCTTTCTTTCTCATTTGAACGAAATGGGTTCTATTCAAACCTCCCTGAAGATTATTAGATGTAACATATACTTAAAGAAGGTCAGTGAGTACACCGACCGGAGCATTGTGATAAAACAAACAACAAAGATGCTAGCCTGAAAGAATCATTAAATAGTAACAATACCTTGTCTCATAAATTTAGATTCATAATATTGTGAGATCTATCTATAATAGTAACTATTTGGGGAGCTGAAAAGTGGTATGTGTAGTCGTGTGTTTTTTTTTCAAAAACGTATACAAGATCGCGTGTTCTGAAGACCAATTGTCTATTCTTGTCTAATTTTTGAGAGGAGGGATTGTCATTATTATGTATTGATTTATTCGAAGTATTGTTCTTATTTTGGTTGTTATAGATATTATTATAAATATTATAAATAAAACGTTAGATTCAAAAGGCTTCAAATGACACCGCATGATGTCCTTCGGGATGGTGGTCAAGTGGCTATAAGCGTTGGTTGAAAGTGTTGCAGTTATCGCGTGGTTATGTGGATCAGGAAGACATTTTGCGTAGCACTCCCGCAGTATTCTTCAACTCCCACTCTCCCCCACGAATTTTCGTTAGAGAAAAAAATCAGGATAGCTTGTCGCCCGCCCCTATTTCAGTGTTGCGAACCACTTGAAATGTTCCCAATTTTAAAAACATTTCCGGCCATCCTTGCCCTTCTGCTTCTTATAAACTAGTTTTTATTCAAATAACTGATGTTGTACTCTTATACTTTCTATAAATCTCAGTAGGTTTGCTTAATAAGCCTTTTTTTAATTTAAATATAAGCCACTCGGTTGCTTAGGGCTGAGGATGAGATTTTAGTCAAAACTTTCGGCTATTTTCCAAAATATCAGCTCTTTCAAAGAATTGTACAAGAAAAAGGGGGTTCCTTGCCCTCATAAACATTTTAAGCTTTAAATCAGGTAGGGTCGGACCAATTTTGAAAAATATATATTCAAATATCTCCTGCATTATAAAACGACGCATAGCGATAGGTTGGAAAGCATTTGGCATGAATAGAGACATTCTGAAGAGCACCTTGCCAATGTGCCTAAAGCGTAAAATATACAACGGCTGCATAATACCAGCCATGACTTATGGATGCGAAACATGGAAATTAACTAAACGAGCTGAAAACCAACCCAGAATAGCACAGAGAGCCATGGAAAGAGCAATGCTAGGGATAACTCTAAGAGATAGAAAAAGATCAACATGGGTCAGAGAAAGGACTAGAATGAATGATATTATACAACTAATTAAGCAGCAAAAGTGGAGATGAACCGGCCACCTAGCAAGAAGAGATGAAAATAGATGGGGGGAAAGACTAACCGATTGGTGTCCATGGGACAGTAAAAGAAGTAGGAAAAGGCCAGACACAAGATGGAGGGACGAGATAGAAAAGTTTGCCGGTAAGACTTGGCAGAGGTTAGCACAAGATAGGTTGTCATGAAAGGAAATGGGAACGGCCTTTGTCCAGCAGTGGACTTATAACGGATGATGATGATGATGATGATGACAAAATAACACAAGAATCAACCATAGCATGGACAGCCAACAATTAAAAACAAAATAGACACCTGAAAAAGGCCGGTGATTACACGACCGAAACGTTGTATCCATAGTTCCCTTAAGCTGGGATCGTGTGGGCGCACATACACGTTTTGAAACCAGCGCACAAAGGAAATTAATGTGCGCACAAAGGGTTAATTATCTAAAATAATGTAGTAATTATTAATAATATTTATAATTATAAGTATAATAATATATTATAATTATACCTATTGAAAATACTCATTGATGTTTTATTTAATGGAACAACAAAATGGCCGAAGTAGATAAATGCTAAATACGTTTCTGTGTAGAATTATATAATTATCATAATTATAATGTTGTATAGACCTTTACACAGTTCTGCCGCCATGGGTCGTCTCGTCGTTGGTTTGCTCACTTGCGAGAGGAAATGCTGAACTTGGATAGAAAAGAAGGCTGACTCGAAAAACTGGTTGTAAAAATATGAGACATATTTTTATTTCATAGCATACAGTTTGTCGGCCGGAGAATGAAGTGTGGGAAAGAGATAAGGAGAACCGCCAGTCTGTCCCCAACAGGGACAGCGGTCTCGTGCCTTCCCAGCCCTAGGCAGTCTGCTTCCTGGCTGCTTGGGTCTCTGTCCTCTTGTGCTCCCTCATCTCGGCTCTGTGCTTTATAAGTTTCTCGAACCCCCACACTTGTGTCGATTCCGGTTTCCACCTCTTGTTTTGGGACACTTGCATATGCCGGGTCACTTCAACTTCCGCACAGGTGTTGACCTGGAATAACCTTTTCGTGGTAGTATATCATAACAATAATAATGTGACGGATGTAAATTATCTTATTCACTGAGTACTTCATATTGTCGGCATAGGGAACAAAACAAATATATTCGTGCTAACACGGTTGCGGAATAAAGAAATGAGCAATATGAGCGTTTCGGGACACTTGCTTTCTATGAGAGTGTCGTTAGTTCAGTGGTAAGAGCAGATCCTGCGTATAAGGCTGCTTCCAAGGTGGACTCGGAATCGATCCCCGCACGATGCCCGTTTCTTTATTTATTTACACTATTTAGGCCGCTCGTTTCGCTACCGAGTCAAACTGGTGCCGAGCAAATATATGTTCCTAATAAAAATGTCTTTATAATTACCATATACTTGTATTATATTAAACCATGTTAACCCTTTATGGGGCAAGTGACTATATATGATCACCTGAGGACCCGTCGTCCACAAAGACAACATCATCCGCACCAATGTGGTCTGCAAGCTTTGCAAAGTACACTTGTGCTTGAACAAAGACAGAAACTGTTTTGCGACATACCACATCCCATTAAATTAGCCTGATTTTGGCCAGCACAATACCATTTTAAAATCAACCCGGAGGTGTTATTTTTTGGTCAATATCAATTTTTTTGTATCTATTCGTTATGTTGAATGTTATTCTTTAATTCTATGTTTTATTTAACTTTCTACTTTAATTTTTTCTATATTTTCCATTTTTGGTCATTTTTGGGGCGAGGCACCATATATGATCACTTCATCAGAGGGTGTTTTGCCCTCATAAACAAAAAGATTTCAGAAAACTTGCAACTGAAAATATCTTGTAATTAGGTCTAGTTTAACATACTAAAAGGTTCGTTTGATATCTAAAATATTTTTATTCTATAAAAGGATTAAATAACATATAAGACCGAACTTTCTGAGACCAAATTTTCTTTGACCGAACCATGACGGTCTTTCATTAATTCTCACATATAAGACCGTACTTTCTGAGACCAAATGCGGTTAATGCAGTTTTGTTAGCCATGAGAGTTAGGCTGTGCCAAAATTACCTTGAAGCAATTTCAAGTTTACATTTGCACAATCATTCAGAGCGCACATATACTTTTGTCACAGGGAAAATTCGTAGCGTAAGATTTCTGCGCACCCTGACTACTAATATTTAGAGGGAACATTAGTTGTGTCTATAACAACATCTATAACGAGCAAGATGCGAACAATGAATCAATACATAATAATTACTTTTCTCTGCCGTCCAGAAATAAATGTCATTTTGGCACGATGATTAATGTGAAAATGAAAGTGAAAGTGAAACCAGTTTTGCAAAGTACGATTTAATCAATCCATCTTTTTCTTCTTTCCGGTTCAACTCAGATGGCTGGAAATGCTAGATTCGCTTGTGCCCAGCTTTTCTGTAAACTCACCGCCCGTTCTGGGAGGATCATCTTTAATAATATTCCTTGGTCTTGAAAAACTTTCATCTCAGTACCTTGGAACCCACGCTGAACAGTACGTTCAATAACAGATCTATGGCCAAATACAGAGGGAGCCGCTTATTATAATTACGGATAATGTTATCAAACGGTTATTGTTATCAAAATCCCGAACGCTTTATTCAAAGTGATCACAATAAGCAGTTTCCTCTATATATCATTTACTTAATGTTATCAGCCGGTTATTGTTATCTAAAAGACCCTGTCCCCAAATAATCATAATAAGCGGTTTATGCTGTGCGCAGTTTCGGCAACCTTTCAACCAAGTCTTGAAGTCAAAGCTCAAACGAAGGGCCTTCTTGTCCGTGCTTCCTCGACGAAGGCGAAACCTACGCTAATAATGTTGAGAAAGCAGGCAACAATGTAACAAACCAAGCAACAAATGCTCACTATTACAAGGGTGGATCAGTAAGTCCGTAGCCTGGTTATCAGCTGAAGTGTTTCGCTGCATAACGTTCGATCTGTGTGATCAATATTTACCACTGAATTAAGTACATTGCAAGGAAAGGGATTATATTGGAAAATAAATATTTGTTGGGTAAAATTAATGCTGTTATCATCACTAGGCTGCAGAGATTGATTTACATATGTACTTGCGACAATGTCATTTATTAACCGGTTACGTGGCTTTGATTAACTTGGCAACAAATCACAGGGGACTTTACAGCGAGAAGAGACACTCTCGCGTGGGATTACTCAGTCGACAGTGAGACACCATTGAGTGTACTATGTGACCGTCGCATTCACAATGATCGAGCCTGTCCATCCTTCACGTCTCGTGTAGGGTTTTTGTCCAAACATCACATCATCCAGGTCTGTCAGCCCCCATATAGTCTAGATTTGTCTTTCTGTGACTTCTGGCTCCTTGTCGAGAGATTTCAGACCGTTGACGATATTAAGGAAAATGCAACGAGGCAGCTGATGGCGATCCCGAAAGAGGGGATTGTAGACAGTTTTGAAAAGTGGAAGGGATGATGGGATGGAAGTGCGACAGGAGAGTACTTTGAAGGGGACTAAGGTGCCATTGCCTTAAGTACAGGGCCGGATTAAGACTTTGTAGGCCCCTGGGGGCTACGGGTATTGTGAGGCCCCCAGTGATATTTTCAAAAGGAAAACAAGTTAAAGAAATATTACATTTATTTTTACAAGGCTGACCACAATTAACATTCACTACTTCTTCGTTATCTGTACACTACTTATTCGTTATCTGTACACTACTTATTCGTTATCTGTACACTACTTCTTCGTTATCTGTACACTACTTCTTCGTTATCTGTACACTACTTTTTCGTTATCTGTACACTAATTATTCCACTATGTTCCCTCATTTCGCCGATTCCCACATCGTTACGATTTTTGTGTTAACTCCTGTTTCGGTGGTGGACGGAATTATATCGATGGTTCACCGTGAAGTGATGGAAACTTCGAACAGTAGGATAGACCGGCCATTGCATTTCCTGAAAAAGTATGGGACCTAGGGTCGCAAGATCTTGCATGAAAATCCGAGAGTTTGTTTACATCGTCCGTGAGGAATTTCAAAACAACAAGCACAGAATCTCTTTCTCCGGGTCAGAATTTATGTTTTTTTAGGTTCCTATGTATTTTCTGGAGTGTATATCGTAAGCTCTACCTACATGAATATGGCAAGCAGTGATTTCTGCATTATTATGGTGAATCTGTGTTACATGTCGAAGATATTGCTGTTGTGCAAACTTTGAGTGTAGCCATTTTATCATATTGACGGGGGATAGGTCGGACAGTCAAACAGAGGGATAGTTCGTCAATTCTCCCCACTATTACAAAGTTATGACCTTTATAAAATGATAACACTACTTCCTTTAAGGCGAGATAGTTTGGACGATTTACAAACTTGTGTTTTGTTAACTGTAGCTTAAAATTGAAAGGATCTAAGGATTTGATCATATCTGTCTGAAGAACCAAATGATAAGGCTATATTTTAACATCAACACAATTAAACTACTGCTTAAACCTGATTTTTATAAATATTTATCACCGCCCTCCTCTATTCAACTTCTCGGTGGAGTAACCCCGCCAACAATCTGACTAGATAGTATTAATAATTCTGCAGTTCAGTAGAAATAAATAGCAGCCTGAGGAGTAAACACTCAAACAAGCGGAAGGGATGCGGGGATTGGCGAAATGGAGTAACAGGACACAATGATTGGCGTAGAGATAACGAAAAAGTAGCTAAGTTTTTTTGGCTCTATTTCTAAATCACGAAAGTGTACTGTAAACATTTTCACATGTTTATTAAGCACATTTAATATTTTTTTAAGAACCTTCACAGCTGCTTTTAAACAAACACAAACAGAATGTTTTCGTCTTGGCAGCTTTAGGACCTTAAGTTGCTGTGCCTGTGCGCTTAGTATGGGGGAAGTGTTGTGCCAAAATTCCTCTCGACTATGTTGAAGGCTTCCAAACGAAAGAAATGCTCAATACGTTTTGGCGTTTAGCATGTCTACAGGGTATGCCTCCACAGCTGGTTACGGCATCTGGTAGTTCCAAAACGGACTCCCATCTAGACACTGACCAGGCTCGACGTTGCTTAACTTCGGAGATCGTACGAGAAACGGTATATCCAACGCGATTTGGCCGTAACACTAACGGATTTTTTATCAGTTAAAATTAAGCCTGTTAAAATTCAAACAGTTAAAGTTCAGCCTGATAAAATTCAGCCTGTTAGAATTCAGCCTGATAAAATTCAGCCTGATAATATTCAGCCTGATAAAATTCAACCTGATAAAATTCAGCCTGTTAAAATTCAGCCAATTAAAATCCAGCCAGTTAAAATTCAGCCAGTTAAACTTCAGCCTGATAAAATTCAGCCTGATAAAATTCAGCCTGTTAAAATTCAGCCAGTTAAAATTCAGCTAGTTAAAAATGACCTTAGCTCAGTGGAATGTGAAGACTGCAGACAGCAGAGGGCGTCGAACGTTTATCCAAAAAGGATGTTTATTCTATCCTTCGTAAATCATCACGGGGGGTAATTGAGTTGTGCCTTTGAGGATGTTATATAATTTATCGCTGTTTTCCGGCATATCTTCACACCCCACAAAGTAGGTCTGTTGACATTTATATCACGAGTTTGGGCCTGCTACGATAGCAGAGGTCGCTGCGTATTCCTCACCGCTGCCAGTGGTCGGTAAAAGTCAGGGTTTCGCCGCTTGCTGATTTTCAAGGCAGGAAGCTACTCTCCATTTGGAGGATTGGTGAAACACAAATCTATTTCTGTCAATTTGGCTTTGTGCCTTACTAAGCTAAACTTGGTAAATGTCAAGAAGCCAGGATCTCGAATGCTGATTTTCAAGGCAAGCAGCTCCTCTCAATTTGCAACTTTGGCGCAACACGATCTATTTCTGTCAATCTGGCTTTGTGCCTTACTAAGCTAAATTTGGTAAATGTCAAGAAGCCAGGTTTTCGAATGCTGATTTTCAAGGCAAGCAGCTCCTCTCAATTTGGAAATTTGACGCAACACAATCTATTTCTGTCAATTTGGCTTTGTGCCTTACTAAGCTAAACTTGGTAAATGTCAAGAAGCCAGAATTTTGAATGCTGATTTTCAAGGCAAGCAGCTCCCCTCAACTTGTATATTTGACGCAACACAATCTTCCTAACCTGTAATTCTTCCACCACGCATTGGGCCATGTACCGCACTGGTAATTATCTAACTGAAGTGGTATTTACCAAGCTGAGCTTTGTCTGGGAAGTTATGGGGTTTAGGTGAGTTGGATCCCGGAAAAGTGCCCATCAGGAAAAGTGCCCATCAGGAAAAGTGTCCATCCGAAAAGTGCCCATCAGGAAAAGTGCCCACCAGGAAAAGTGCCCACCAGAAAAAGTGCCCATCAGGAAAAGTGCCCATCCGGAAAAGTGCCCATCAGGAAAAGTGCCCATCGGAAAAGTGCCCACCATGAAAAGTGCCCATCGGAAAAGTGCCCACCATGAAAAGTGCCCATCATGAAAAGTGCCCATCGGAAAAGTGCCCATCAGAAAAAGTGCCCACCAGGAAAACTGCCCATCACAAATTTATCAAGGGAGGAAAAGTTCCCATCAGAACATAATTTTCCCATCATATAGTTTCCGGGAAGATTCTTAGTTTTATTATAAACTTTTGACACAACTTACTTCTGTTTTTCTTTCATGAATTCTCTTATTTCTTTTCATTTTTAATGAATAAAATGTGTTTGCTTATACAGTTTTTGAAAGCTACTCCTGAGGTTAACAAAATCAAAATTCTAATACTACAAATTCACTTTCTTTCCATCAAATAAAATCTCTAACAGAGAAGTAATAAGAAAAGGATAAATAAAAATAAAATACAATTTGCTGATACAAATTTCAGAAACTGAAATGGGCACTTTTCCTGATGGGCACTTTTCCTGATGGGTACTT
>VCCN01006896.1:5822491-5849198 GCA_006491835.1 Architeuthis dux
CACATTTTTCTTACTGGTCATATTTTCTTTAAGATTTTATGATTTTTTTTCTTCTTTTTAGAAGCCATTTACAACTTCTAGGTAAACAATTTTCTTGTTATTTGAATTTCAGTTTCTTTTTTTTTGCATATATGTAGTAATTATCAAACTAAATAGGTTTGTTTCTATTTGTAATATTTTTCGGGGTGTTAGGCAGAAGAATACCTTTTTAAGGTAAGACCATTCTCCCCTTATAGTGCTTGTGTTTTGAAGGTATGGATTTTTTCTTAAACAAAGACATTTTCTTCTATCTCTCTGATTTTATTAAAATTGGTTGAGTTCCACAAAGGTTATTACAAAATTAAAATTGTCACTTTGTTTAAAAACTCAACTTAATCATATTAAGGGCATGGCACTCTCACGCATGCCTGATAAAGACGGACAAAAGTTAAGGGTCCACTTTAGCATTATACATACATTGTAAATCGAACCCTGCCTTTAGAGCCAATTGACACTCTTCCACTTTAAAACATAATTTTTCTCAAAAATGAAGTTCATATTCATTGAAAACACACATACACCTTCCTATAAAAATACTCTACTTAATTAAACTGAATCTTTACCAACTGAAGACTTAGCAAAGTGGGACGACTTAACCGTCAAAAATGGATCGCATCATAAGGACTGATTTGACCGATCACCGCTAAAGAAGCTAACATTTTTACTTTTGTACTAAGCTGGCTCAGCAATGACTGTTTGAGTTTTAGTAAAAAACGATTATTTTATTTTATTTTTTTTTATTAAATCGAGTATTGTAAACCATTTTTATTAATTTTCGATGACTATTTACATTCATCACAATTTCAGTGAGGCAGTATTATTGTTTTGGTTTTAGTAAAAAAAGCGATTGATTATTTAATTTTTATTTAGACAAAGTATTGTAAACAATTTTTTAAAATTTTTTTTTAACTACTATTTACCTTCATAACTTTTAGTTGTTTTTTTTATTACTATTCAACTTGGTTTTAGTAAAAAAAAAGCTATTATCCGTTTATTGTAAACCATTTTAAATACTAAGTACTAATACTAAAAAACTAAGATGAGGGTAAATAGCAGTCAAAAATGAATAAAAATGGTTTACAATACTTGATTTAATAAAAAGAATTTTTTAAATAATCGTTTTTTACTAAAACTCAAACAGTCCTTATGATGCGATCAATTTTCGACGGTTAAGTTGTCCAACTTTGCCAAAGATTTTTATATAAATAACAATTTTTTTTAAATTTAACTATTTTCAATTCACTGCTTTGTAATTTTGTACTTACCAATTTTGTACTTACCAATTTTGTACTTACCAATTGAAGAAAGAAACTGGTTTTCTGAATTCCACACTAAAAAAAAAATCTGTTTCTTTCTCATGCATTGTAAATATTTTTAGCATTTTCCCTCGACACCCACAACATTTTCTGGACTAAACTCACCTTGTTACATTTAGTTTTGTTCAATTTTGACTGTCAAGTTTGAAATGTTGTGTTTGTTGCCATTGAGTTGTGGTTAACAAGGATAGTCTTAGTACAGACCATGACTATTGTTGTGAGGTTGATTCTTACAACTCTGGCTTTGTTCCAAACTTAGCTGAGTTAGTAACAATATCATATACAAGTAAGTAGTGCCTTTACGCTGGCCATGTCTTCATCAACCCTTGCTTAGTCTCTCCACATATCACATTACTACTTACTCGGTCCTTTCGATATGTGAAATAGACTTAGAGGTAACAAGCACCCAAAGTGGTGTCACTCACCTTACCCTGCTACAATGTTAGCAAAAAAGATGACCCTTCAAAAATTCTGTGGAATAAAACATCTATACCTTAGTCTATATTATTAGTCCAGGAGCCAAGACCACTTTGTTTTTGGTGCCCAAAGTTTGATTGGTGGCCTAAGTAGATTAAAGTACGAGGAATCCAAAACTGTAAGTCTTACAACTGACAGCCTGTTCATTATGTGTTTTATCAAATATATGGGGGAAATCAGTATGAAGAAAAAAAGTTTATTTAATCAAAACAAGGATAAAAACAACAAATCAAAAGTTTATGTAATCAAAATTTTTTTTTTTACAAAAATAAGTAAATACTTAGTTTTATTTGTGAGATAGGCAACTTCGCCAATTCAGCCTAACATATATACAAATACTGCATAGATCTGGCACTCCTGCACTGTGACAGAGAACCAACAAAGCCTGGTGGTACTGTTGTACTGTTACTGCTGGGTTAGTGGTAATAATGCTTTGGCCCCGAAACCATGCCTCACCCCCAGGTCATCATCTGATGATGGTTTTTATTATTATTTATCATACACACACCAGCAGGCTAGAATGACTACTGTTATCTGCTGGGTCCAGTGACATCTTTTCTTGTGTGAAGATCTAGCAAGGGACGTTATTCTCAAAAACGCAATTAACTCTAGTTCTCTCCCTTGCGTTTAATTTGTTCCACAGTTTTCTGTACTGTTCAAGGTCTTATTATAATTTAATGTGTGTTTTTTCAGTTCATACTTAGTTACATTAATTTGTACAGCAATACTATAACTGTATTACATCAAAACCGCATTATTCAAGGTATTGCTGTATATAGGAAGGGGAGGAACGAGAGGTGGTGGGAGTGTTTCGGTATGTCAGTCAGTGATGGTGATTGGTACTAGTGATTCTTGAGCATCTAAAAAATATCCTGTATTATTTTAATAGTACAAATGCTTGATCTATTGTCTATAACGGGTCGACAACCTTTTTTAAAGGTGGGTCACGTTAAAAATGTTTGCGGGCCAAGGCTATTAAAAAATGAAACAATAATCATACAACGCTATGGAAACGGCTTGTTTTTTTAATTACTTTAGTGTTTTTCATTATAAGAGTATTTATCTACAGTTTCCCACACAATCTATTTGAAAGATAATAGGACGACAATGAATCAGATATTTTCTATTGTTTTGAGAAGGGTCATTAATATTCAAATGGTTCTTCAGACGATTGAATGACAATGAATCGCTTTATAAACATTTCATCGCTAATGAGGATTTGTCGAGTAAATATATACTAAGTTTAGTTACGACTACAATAGTGAAGCACCTAGTATGGATCGAACTAGCGAATGGTCTGGCTTACTAACCATTGCTCTATGTGAGTGGTCAGCAAACTTCTTTTTTTTGAGGGGGGGTGTAAAGAAATGTTTTTATGTCAAACGGGCCAAGGCGATTAATAAAATAATTTTTTTTTTTTTTAAATAAAAATCATTCAAGGCTATGGAAACAGCTGTTTTTTTAATTACTTTAATGTTTTCCATTATGATAATTATCATATTCAATGAAGTCAGCAGGCCGGATGAAATGACGGTGCAGGCCAAATCTGCCCCACGGACCATAGTTTGCTGATGCCTGGTCTATAACTTGGAGAAGAATCATTAACACCCTAAGGTTTGTTCAAACAATTGAACTCCTCCCCCTCCCTAGTGCTGTTGAAAGAAATCTTAAAATACAAATGCTTGAATCACACAAGTGTAAAATTGCCAATGTAAATCCCAATGTTATGATTTGCGTACCCGGTCACCTGTGGCGGAAATGTAAGTGACCTCGATCACCTTGGGAGATGGATGTATTGCATCATTGTTGTAAACAGGAAATGGTTGTTGGTCATTGACACCGTGAGACACCACGTATGCATTGGGGATCTATAAAGCAGACCCAGAAGAAATCATCCAGGCCTGGGAAGCGGACCGAAACCTCGACACTCAAGGAAGACAGACATCAGCGGAGCCGAAAGGCACGAAACCGCTGTCCCTGCTGAGGGGACAGCTTGGCGGTTCTCCTTGTCTTCTCTCTTCCACTCTTCACTATCCGGCCAACAAAGATGTGTTCTGTAATAAAAATATGTCCAGATATTTTTACAAGCAAGTCTTCGGGTTTCTTTTATGATGAAGTCCAGGACATTCAACGAGTATCCAACACCAAGAGTTGTTTGGACTATTGAGCTCATTGCCTTTTGTCATATCGTAGACAAGATTTTCCAACAGTTTTTCGTAGTATCAGCTGTGCCTAAGAACATATAAAAAAATGAAAGCCGGTATTTTGAATCTTGCTGGAAATCAATTTTGGCCAAGAATTCTGTGTTTTGGCTAATACGTATTCCCATGCTGTAATACAAGATGATATTGAAGTTGACATACTTGAATATGTTTCAAAATGACAAGAGAGATATACAGAATTCACCAGAAAAAGGTTAATCACAAATTCAGAAAAGGTCTCTTCGTAGAAACGTCAGCAGGGTTTTTTTCATAAATGCAGCCGACTAATTTGGCAGTCATCTTTGACGCAATCTTGATACTTTTTCAGTGGTCAGACTGTGGTGTACCTTTGACATGTTATTAAACACACTTGATACTACAAAAGGCTGTTGGGAAAACCTGTCTACGATGAATAATGAATGAGTTATAGACCAGCCCACTGACTTCATTGAATATGATAATTATGATAATGAAAAATATTAAAGTAATTAAAAAACAAGCTGTTTCCATAGCCTCGTATGATCATTGTTTCATTATTTAATAGCCTTGGCCCAAAAGACATAAAAACATTTCTAATCCGGCCTCCCCCACCACCCCCAAAATTTGCCGACCCATTATAGAAAACATATCAAGCATTTGTACTATTAAAAAAACGAGTAGTACCGATCACCATCACTGACTGACTGACTGACATACTAAAACACTCTCACCACCTCTCTTTTGCTCCCCTTACCTTGAATGATGCGGTTTTTGATGTAGTACGGTTAAGGTATTGCTGTACAAATTAATGTAACTAAGTATAAGCTGAAAAAAAAACATTAAATTATAATAAGACCTTGAACAGTGTGGAAAATTTTGGAACGACTTAACCACACTATTCAAGGTATACCTGCATGTCTGAAAGGGCAAGGGAGAGAACTCGTGTTAATTGTGTTTTTGAGAGTAATGTCCCTTACTAGATCTGCACACAAGAAAAGATGTCACTGACCAAATTTGACAGCCTTCCAGAATGGCAATCCATGAGATTAAACTAGCACATCTATGGTCTGACTTTCAGGCTTGTTTTAATAGTCCAAATTGACCCAGCAGATAACAGTAGTCATTCTAGCATGCTGGTGTGTGTATGATAAATAATAATAATTAATAGTAATAAATTTATACTATTGCTGCAAAAACAGCAGTAGTGCCACCAACAAAACCTTCATCAGATGAAGACCCTGGTGTCAGGTCTGGTTTCAGGGCCGAAGTATCATTTCCATTAACCCAGGGCACTCCTGCAGTACCTCATGATACCACCAGGCTTTGTTGATTCTCTGTCACAGTGCAGGAGTGCCAGATCCATGCAATATTTGTATATATGTTAGGCCGAATTGGCGAAGTTGTCTATTTTGCAAATAAAACTAAGTATTTACTTATTTGTGTAAAAAGAAAAAGGTTTGATTTCACTTTGATTACATAAACTTGTTGTTTTTATCCTGGTTTTGATTATATAAATTTTTGATTAAATTAAAACTACGGGATGAAGTAGAGAATAAGCACCCTGAAATTGAACAAATTGAAACGGACACATTTTGCCTCGACACCAGATGAGATCACTGATCACACAGCAGTTTTACCAAGATAAAGACGTTTTTTAGTGGAGATCGCAGCTTTAACTTTGCATGGACCTTTTTTGACAAGTTTAAAATTAAAAGATTGTGATTATTAATTTCGATCTCACTCTTTTAATTTTAAACTTGTCAAAAAAGGTCCATGCAAAGTTAAAGCTGCGATCTTCCCTAAAAAACATGTGTTTATCTTGGTAAGACTGCTGACATTTAAGTGACGTCATCCGGTGATGAGGCAAAATGTATCCGTTTCAATTCGGTTAATTTTGGGGTGCTTATTCCCTACTTCATCCAAACTATGTATTTATTTATTTTTTGTAAAAGAAGTATACAGTTGTAACTTTTTCTTTTTACAAAAAATAAATACATAGTTTTAATTTGATCAAAAGTCTATTTAATCAAAACAAGGATAAAAACAACTTTTTTTACAATCAAAAGTTTATGTAATCAAAGTGAAATTAAATCTTTTTTTTTTTTTTATAACTAAATACAGTTTTATTCACTAATTAGGCAATTTTGCCAATTCGACCTAACACGTATAAATATACCACTTTTTATTAAATTTAAATTTGTAGTTTTTACCTTCATCCTAATTTTAGTTTTTATACAAGAGGTGGTGTCTTACTTCATCCAATAATAATAAAGATTGATTCATAAAAAGAATACTAGGTCTTTGTGGCTGATTGGTAAAAGCAGCTAGGCGTAAACTAGTCTCCCTCTGGCAATGAGGGTGTGAATTTGATTCTCACCGAAGGCTTACTCTTTATTTCCGATTGCACTATTATTCATTGCCAGTGGCCCGAATTAATAAGTTATAAAAACAACTAAAATTAGGATGAAGGTAAAAACTAGTAATTTAATAAAAGGTGGTGTGTTACAATACTTCATCTAATAATAATAAAGATTGATTTTTATATATATATAATATTTTTGTTTCTTTTCTAGGGATGCTAATATTCTGTCTGATTGGACAGACACAGACTCTGAAGAATTGTTTGATAAAGTGGCAGCTGTTGATCCCATCTTTTGTGCCAAAATCACGGGTGAGTTTTTCTTTTTCTTTTTCTTTTTCTTGATGTTCAGTGAAAAAATGAAATTGTTTCTTATTTATCTTGGCCAACAATTTTGGAACAGGTATATGTATTCACTCGTCTGTTTGTCTACACAATATCTCCAAAAGTTTTCAATAAATTTCAATGAAATTTTGTGGAAAGGTGGATCGTGGGCTAAGAAAGGATTCATTAAATTTTGGGGTGGATGAAGGGATTTTTTATCGATTGAATGATTTTCTTTTTTAATATATTGAGATGATAGTCTGACATATAGTAAATCGAAACTTAGTTACACCCCCTGCACCCTAGCTATATATGAACTGATTTTCATTCAGTTTTTAGCTTGTGTGACGTTGAGGTATGCAGTCATTGATGGTTTTCTAGCTATTAAACAAGATTTCCGTTTGTAAAACCCTGTTTTTTGTTGTTTTTTTCCTTTTTTCTTCTTCATTATAATCCTCTCCTCTTAGCCTTGAACTAAGGGAGGTAACTCTTCTCTTAACCCGGGCTCCACTGCAATAAGGCAGAAAAATGTTTGAGATTTTGATATTTATAGTTGTTTATATTCAGTGAATCATTTGGACCAGTGATTCCCAAAGTGGGTGCTACTACCCCAATAGGGCGCTAGAAGAGGCAAGGGTACACTAGGGGGAGCTGCAAAGGGGCAAAGAATACAAATCGATACCTCCTATGCATAAAGTCATATGTCTGAAAAGCTGATTTAACTGTAGAACTGTTTGAAGTTAGAAAAACTTTCCTGATTTAAAGAATTCTATTTTAATTTTCAATGTATCATTTTTGACAGACTTAATGGGGGGTGGGGTGATAAAATATATGCTTTAAAGGGGGTTGGTAGTCTGAAAAGGTTTGGGAAACTCTGCTTTGGACTATCATCATGTGTGTGTGTGTGTGTTATTCTGTCAATGCCAGTTCATTCTTTGTCCTTTTGGTTGATATTTTATAGGCTATGTAGTTTTTCCGGATTATGTCCCTTTGGTTTTATTTATTTCTAACAACGCAGTTAATGGACAAAAAGATTCCAGCCTTGAGAAGGCCAAAGACTGAACTGGCTAAAACATTGTGGGTAATCCTACAGTTAAGTGGCGTAAAATAGATATTTATCTAAAATTATGAATAATTTATTAAAAGAACATAATCAAATTTTAATTTAGAAATAAGGAGAAGCAACTCAAACTAATTCATTTATTGACAATAATAAAATTGTTTACAGCTGATAATAGTGTATGATCCAATAAACAAATTGTCAGCAAAAACTCAATGAAAAACAAATTGTTGTAAATATGTGTTCCATAGGCCATTTGGCATGTCATGCATGATTAGGTACTTTCAGCTGTGGTCGTATGCACAGTGTCAACCTTTGAATCAACAAAGCCAATATCATGATTTACTACAGCATGATTTTGTATCCCATTGTATGCTTTCTATCCATCCATAATTAGTCTTGTGTGATCTTTCATTTCATGTTGGTAAATACAAGAATAGATTCCCCTTATTTCTTCATTTTACTGACATAAAACAAAAGAAATTTTCTTTCTTTTCATTCTCTTTATATTTTCTTCTTTTTTGTTTTCATTCTCTTTATATTAAGATGATGACAAAGAAAATTAGATTATGTTGCCTAGTCATGTTAAAGATAGCAGTAGTGTACAAAGTTTTAAAAATAATTTAGATAATTTTTAAAATGATGGAAAAAAAAAAACACGAGATTCCAAGGACATTTTTGGAATCTGTCAGATTTTCAAGAGAGTCTGATCTGTGAATTGTGCTAAATTGTAGATGTTGTTTTTATTTATGTACATGTGAATGTTTTTATGAATTTTGTATTTGTTTAGAAGTTGATGTGTAAATATTGTGTATAATTTGGAGATACCTAAAGAGGCATAATAAATAAATGTGATTAATGAACATAGACTCAACTAATGGTTATTTATTTAAATCTATTTTTTTCATTATCAGACAATATCTCAGATCATAAATTCTTCCTTAATTGCCAATGTAAATGACTGTCTTTTCAATCTAGAGGATGCATTTAGTGCTACAGGATGGCCAGGAGAAAACTGATGAGAAGAAGAAAAATTGATGAAAGAAAATGCATCTGTAATGGCAATAAAACAAACATTAAACAATTGACTTAAATCCAAAGTAGGATTCACTTTCCACTCAAGCTGGCCGCTAATTACAGTTTTATCTTTGGTACACATACAACAGTGGAGTCCAAAGATTTAAGACAAAAGAAGTTATTTCCCTTGAATACACAGACAGTTGAAAATAATCCACTACTTAAAAATTGTTTTTGATTACACAAGACGAGGTTAGAAAACAACAAAAAGAGAAAAATTAAAGTGCGTATCAAGTAAAAAAAAAAATCTTTTATAGCTCATCGCAAATAAATTTCTTTTTATTGAAGACTATTTCAAAGACAAAACTTTTTAAAAATTAAAATAAAATAAAAACTGTATTTTAAAAAAAAAAATTACATAGATAGCTGAAGTTTGTTGCTAGTTATATCTACTGGCTACAATGTTGTATTAAAATAAATTATAAAATAACTTGGTATAAAATTGTGTATCAAATCATTGTTGTATAATTGTTTAGGATGGTCAGTCATGTGACACAAAAGAAGAATCGTGTCGGTTATGATTGTCGTTTTAAAATGATGGTTACACCACGAATTTACTTAGTTTTGTCTTTGCAATGAACTAAATAAAGTATTTTTTTTACTGTATATGCACTTTCATCTTTCTCATTTAACCTTGACTTGCGCGATCAAAAACAATTTTTAAGTAGGGGATTATTTTCTTTTTGTCTTAAATCTTTGGATCCCTCTGTTGTATGTGTACCATATTTATTTTTTTGAAAAGATTTATTCATTCCTGTCGATATTTTGTGGAGCATAGGGGCTGCAACCACTCTGCTGCCGTTTCAGTAGCAAGTAGGTTTTTACGGGGTGGCGTTGCTATGTCATCTGTCAAGCTGTAGGTTTTTTTTTGTCAGAGTAACCTTTTTTTGGATGGACTGCCTTACCGCTAAAGACCTCCAACTGCCCTGTTGTTTACCCGTAGTTGGGGGTAGAAATAGATTCATGCCTTTACTAAGTTTTGTTTTCTGTGCCGGCAACTGTTACGCCACTCTGCACTTGCAGTTTTATCTGATGACCAATTGTTGTCTAGTGGCTGATGAAATGAAACTCACTTACCTTTCTTTCTCTCTGAGTAATAAACAAATCTTCAGATGTGTGTGTAATATATATATATGTTAAATCAATAAGTAATGTATGGATAGGTTAAATCAATAAATATGCCAAAGCAAGCTCCCAGCAGCCCCCATTCCATTTCCGGTTCCAGTAAATGCAGACCGGAAGTGGCTCTTTTCTTAACACGGTTACAAATCAAACGCATTCTAATCTCACACAGCTAGAACAGAAAGACTAACAAAGTGAACAGAGGCACTAAACACAACAAGAATGTTACAGCATGCAATCTCCAATCCAGAAGTAGACAAAAATAATTGACGGTCTGCGAGTCTCTGTCACCAGCCAAATAAACCCTAAGTTCGCCCGTTCTGTTTCCAGTTCTGATTTCGACCCAAGATTTATTTCCCCGGAGTTCACCTCTCGTGCTTTAACCCCCCCCCTTCCAACATGGCTGCCAGCGGGAGACACACGGACATATGTTAACTTTATACCACACCAATGAAAAAAAATGTTTCCGATATTAAAGACAATATTTCCTTTTCTTTTGTTCCAGGGATGCTGTTGGAAAAGAAGCCAATGTTCTTGAAACAGTGTCTCACTGATGCCAGCCTGTTGAATTCTGCTGTGGAAAAAGCTCGCTCGACGTATTTGAAATCCCTGGAAGTTCCCTCGGTTTCTTCCCTGTTGGAAATTCCGGATGTAGAAAAAGAGGAGGAGGTGGAGATTGAGAAGGTGGAAGAAGAAAAGGGCAGTGGTGGTGGTGGTGGTGAGAGTTCAACAGGTGCATTGAACAACCATTTGAATGAACTCGGAAACGTTGTCTTCTCTCAAGTTGTCATGTGGTACCCAAGGTTGGCAGACAAAATTACTGGTAAGAAATTCAAGCATTTCTCATTATTATACATAATACAATAGCCTTATTCTGTCAGTAACACTTAATTCCTGACCACTAACAATTCTAGTCTTCCTGATTTTCAATGCATTTACATTGGAATTATAGCCCCCACTGCAACCACACATAAACTTCCTACCTTCCAGGATATTTAACTCTTCTACTGGTCAGATTAGGTCCACAAATTATCTTTTCTAGTCAACACTAACAGAAAATAACTGTTGTTCACTCATAAATAAAAGAAATATTAGTTGTACCGGAAGTAATGTTGTTTTTATTTGGAAAGATCTCTAGTCTAATCCAGTGGTTCCCAACCTTTTCAAGGTCATTCCCCACTTTTGTCAATAAGATTACTAGTTTTCCCCTACTTTCATTTAAGTTTTTATCGACACGTATGTCACTTTTTTCTGTGGTAGTCGCTATTAATTATATCAAAAGGGAATTAACTTAAAATCAATTCTGGGAAGCGAACGTTGCAGTCATTTACGACAATTAAAAATGTTATTAAAGTTAATAAAACCAATTAAACTAAAAAAAAAAAAAAGCTAAAACTATAACTAAATTAAAAATAATTTTAATAACCAACACTGGTCAGGAAAATTCAGATCCTTTGGTTGCACAGTTATACTCCATCTTGCATCACACATCCCCACTACTCTTAAGCCAAAAACATTCCCCATGACTTTTATTTTTACCTAATATCCTTATTTCCCCATTGGTGTCTGATCTGGAGAGATCATTGGTTCATCCGCTTTCTGTTAACATACAGAACCCATTTCTCGTCCCCCAGTAACAATTTGATGAAGAAATGATTTCTTTTCTGCTCCACAAAATGTTGCAGATTGTTGAACATTCGACTCGCATGGGACTTGTATGTTGACCTTCCCAATCTGTTGAAGATGCTCTTGTTCAGTAGACCATGTTGAATTCAATTTTTCTGATAACTCTTTAATGGTTTGACCAGGACTCCAGTCTAACTTTTTTCACCACCGTCCCGGAAAACAATTTTAACTGTCCCAAAATCAAAATGTTGTTTCTTTACTTTATTATCATCTATAGTTAGTTGTTAGTAGCATAATAAAAACACCATTAAAATGTTGAGGAAATAAATAATTATATTTATTTTGCAGCATTCAAATAAATTGGTTTTAAACAAAACTGAAATAGTATCAGTAAGCTGCAACAATTAATTGATTAGTTAACTATTAAATTAATCGCCAACAAAGTCCTCTATGTCAGTAAATTGAATGTCTTTGGGTTGTTGACAAAACAAGACATTTGAGGACGTCATCTCAGGCTTTGGAAATCAGGGATCGACAATTTTCACTACTTCTAGAACATGCAGAACACATTTTATAAACAGTTGATTAATCGAGAATAAAAAGAATTGTTAGTTGCAGCCGTAGTAAATAAATTAGAGAACCCAAATTCTGTGCCTCATTCTTAGTTCTCAGACTTTGAACTGTGGTCTCCGTGCTCTGCAGCCACCACTCCCACCTCTTGGTCACTGCTTTCACAGGGTTGTATCTGAGACAGACAAAAATATACAGATGGGGACGGATGTAAAGAGTTAAAAACAAAATATGCATGTAAATGTATACATTTTCACTCTTTATATCCCTCTCCTTCTGTATATATTTGTCTGTCTCAGATACGACCCTTTGAAAGCAGTGGGATATAAAGAGTGAAAAAGTATACACGTACATACATATACAGTGTATACGTATTTAAATGTATACTTTTTTTCACTCTTTATCTGCTTCTCCGTTGGTTCAGTTTGTAATTTGCTAAGTAACAGTTTTAATAAAAAAAAAAACTTTCATCCCTGAGGCGTCCACATGAAGATCTCTGTTTGTCCCAAACACATTTTCTACCATCCCTGGGTTTGATGAGGATTTGCCTCAACTGAGCATAGCAGTTTGTTGTCTAGCTTCACTGGCCTTCCTGAACAATGGGCATCATAGAGGTCGAAAATTACCCGAATAGACTTTGGTGAACCAATGCTGGCATTTGCGGACATCTAGTGCATTGTGATAAACACTGCAATTTCTTTTAGTGGTCATTGTTGCATTGTTACCTAGACGAAATTCATAGAGCGTACAATGACACTATAACCCTCTTCAATTTGTTTTGTCACTTATCTTGTACGATAGGACCTGGAAAAGAAATTACTATCATAATACAAAGAATAATACCCAATTTTCCATTTTTATTTTTGTTAGATGAAGTATTATGAATCATTATTATTTAAATTTTCATGACTCCTTTTTACCTTCATCTTAAATTTTATTAGTTGCTTTTTATTGCAACTTTTGCTCAGACCATTTACCCTCAGGCAGTGAGCAAATAGCATTGATCGGAAAATAAAGAATAAGCCCTGGGTGGGACTCAAACCTAGCCAGGTAAGCACCGTTTAACCTGGTCTGCTTTACCGATTATGCCATCAAGCCTTAACTGAGAGCAGAAGCTCGAAATAACACCCCATAACCTACTCCTCATTCCGATCGTGTGTTTATACTTCTGGTAGTTACAGTATTTAATACATTTTCTCCCTTTTGATTTTTGTTAGATGAAGTATTATAAATCATTATTATTTACATTTTTATGACTGCTTTTTACCTTCAACTACCAGAAATGTAAACAAATGATCAAAAAGAAGAGTATATTTAACAGTGTTATTTCGAACTTCTGCTCCCAGTTAGGCTTGGTGGCATAATTGGTAAAGGAGACTGGGCTAAACTAGGGGATGTGGGTTCAAGTCCCATTCTAGGCTTGTTCTTTATTTTCCGATCAACGCTATTTGCTCACTGCCGGAGGGTAACCGGTCGGAGCAAAAGTTGCGGTAAAAAGCAACTATTAAAATTTAAGATGAAAGTAAAAAGTAGTCATACAAATTTCAATAATAATACCCACTTCAGTGTTAAATACTCACTTCGGTGTTAAATACTCAATAAATAACACCTAAAGTTAGATTATAAAAACTCACTCTGTGTTGTACGGTCGTCATTCTGGACTTTACTACCTCTCCTCCGACTTGGTCATCCATTTGATCTTGTCAAGCCGATGTAACCTATCTAACCTTGTCAGAACACTGAATTCACAAAAGATTGCATGCTTTTTGCCCCCCTCTCTTTCAACCTTTCAGTTTTAATTCTAAACTAAAAAGGTACTTTTTTTCTATTAGAATAAAAATCAGCCTCTTTATCTCAATAATCTGCCAATGTTGATTATCTCTAAATGTCAAATATCGGTCAACCTCTAAATGACATGACTGTCTGTAACCCCTACTAGTTTTCTTAATGCCTGTCATTGTATCGTTTCTTGTTATTCAAGATTAAACTCTTGCAACTTACTGCAATTTCTCTAATATCTCTCTCTCATATATATATAATTTACTTACACACCCAACTATTTTGAATTTCTGTCTTCCTTTAGGTATGTTACTAGAGATGAGTATTAAAGAATTGGAATCCATCATCGACAACTCGGATATCTTAAAGAGCCG
Source organism: Architeuthis dux (assembly GCA_006491835.1). Taxonomy (NCBI): domain Eukaryota; kingdom Metazoa; phylum Mollusca; class Cephalopoda; order Oegopsida; family Architeuthidae; genus Architeuthis; species Architeuthis dux. The sequence continues at coordinate 5,836,795 of VCCN01006896.1, forward strand.
AGCGGACAAAGCTTATTTGGTGTTGAAAGACTCGGGTTACCTGAGATCAGACCATCAAGTTAAAGAAAAGATTTCTATGTCATTCCGATGACCAAAATATTCAAGGTAATTTTGACGTGGGACATTGGAGGTCTTTCCTTGGATCTGATCTGAAATGGCTTAGGCCTTGGGGGCTCCAGAAGGGAGGGGGACCCATGAGCAAAAAAATGGTTTGAGTGTACACGTGAGTATTTGGGATGATATTTCACCACGTTTTATGACAAAATAATCTACTAAAACTCAGCCTAGGGTCCCCAGGTGGTGGATAATCTAATCCATGATGGACAATAATGATAATCTAATCCATGATGGACAATCATCTCGTTGATGGTGTTTTGCTGGTCAAAACTCTGCCAAGATATTTTTTGTATTAACTTTTGAAGATTGTGAAGCTCTTCATGTTACGAGCTTCCTGCAATCCTTGGTGAGTGGGAATATAAAAAATATTGTTAATTCTGCCTTTTGGGCTGGGGAAAAGGAATATTTTGGATTTCAAACATTTTTAGTGGGTGGGATGACTCTTTTAAGAATATCATTCATCTTTACTATTATACATTGATTCTTTTGGACCAGTTCCCTGATCAGGGCTGAAGAATGGATCGGCTGAAATGTTGTGAAAAACAAAGAATTTGGAAGATAAATTAAGATTCAGTTTAGCAAACCAAAATAAATTTTGATGAAAAAATATTTTCTGGCAATCCTGATGTTTCCTGTTTCTAAATGGCCACCACTTTAGCGGAATCATTTGAGTCATTCTCTGCTGCTGACAAGAATTTCAACATTTTTCCACTTTCTGAAGTGAAAAAGGCTGAAGGACATATAACTGAAACATGGTAGTCCTAGGCCTGCTGTGCCTACCTATATTGTACCAATGCAAGTCAATAGAAATTTGTTACCTAAAAACACTAACCCTTACACTAAAAACACTTCCCCTAACTTAATCCTTTGTTCATTTGTATTTATCAAGCTTTTACTTGAAGAAAAAAAACTCTAGTCTCTTGAACCACATTTGCCCGATATCAGTAGAACCACTTAAAAAATGAAAAAGAAACTGAAAATGCTCTTCTGCGGAATCTTCTTCTCTCTTTCTTTGACTTTAAATTCGTCATCAGCAGCAGTGGACGACTCGGTCGATTCCACTATCAGCAACAGCTGAAGTGGCAGCCAATTGGAAACAGGAAAGGTAATGATAGCCTATCTGGTTTGAACTGCTTTGACTTGTTTCTTCTGGAAATCTTTCATTTTTGAGAAACAAGTGAGTTGGCTCTAAAGTGGGTGATCGATTTACAATGTATGTATAATCCAAAACTGGACCCTTATTTTGTGACTGTTCAATTTACAATGTAAGTATACTGCTGAACTGGACTCTTTTAGTTTGCTAAACCGAATCTTAACCTAAATTTGTATTTTTCTTTTTTAGCTGGAAAAATAGAGAATGAACTGCTTTATCTGATATTGAAGAAAGTTCAGTTTTTAAAAATTCTGTTTTTCCAGGCTGAAGTTTTGTAAATATGGCAAGTAAGAATGTAACCTGTTTTTGTATTAAAATCCATTATTTTCTTGTTCTTTTTAACTATAACATAATGTTTTGTTTTCACTAATCTTTCTCGGAAGAAGTGCGGATTGGTGTAGTAGTTAACGGCACAGAATTTGTTGAACTGAGGTCAAGTTTTGGCTGAGACTGCTTATGTTCACTATTGCCCTTGGGAAAGGCATGAATCCACTTCTCCCCTCCAGCTATGGGTGAATAGCAGGGCAGTTGGAACCCTTTAGCCCTGCAAGGCAGCCCCTCAAAGAGATGGTTACTCTGACAGAAAAACCCTACAGTGTGGGTAGCAACTCCACCCCATAAAACGTACTTGCTACTGAAATGGCAATGTGGTCCTATGCTGCACAAGGAGTCTACAAGGTGCAAAAAAATATTTCACTAATTGGAAAAAATATGACCTGTTTGTGGCCAGGGCTGTGATTTAAATTCAACTCTGGTTTTCCACTTGATTCCTGTTTAAACGGACGTCCCATACGAAGGGTTCGTACAAGCAAAAAAAACTATTAACATTTGAGAATAGATTTTTGAAATCCAAAAAGACAAGACCATCTTTTAGCAAAGGGTCAAGAATTGAAATAATTTCATACTCTTTATAAAAAACCTCACCGTATTTGAAGGTATAGAAGACCCACTTTATTTTCTCAAAGTGGCTAAAAAATATCCCAGCAAAGTTGTGGTACCTGGTCCTAACCTAATTTATTTACATTCACCCCTAGTAATGTCTTCCAAGCAAAGTCCAGGTGGTGGTGCAAAGTGCAAACACAAGTCAATACCGATGCAAGAAAAGGTAGAAGTGTTGTGAAGATTTGACGATTTGTTCCATTGGGAGTCGTAGTACTTGACAATTCACAATAAGTACAGTCCTGTATTTGTTTAATTAATATACCTCTATCTGTTTCATTTATATTAATAAACTCTATCATTCATATTAATGTATTGCATTTAACCGTTTAATTCATATTTACTGTATTTACTTGTGTATAATGCAAGAAAATTAATACAAAAAATCAGGGTGAAAATCAAGAGGGGTAGCATTATACTCGGGTGTAAAAAAAAACTACAAAAAGTGGGGGTTGCATTGTATTCGAGTAAATACAGTAATATTTGTTTAATTTAAGTTTCAAACTGTCCTAATACTTTAAAGATATAAGACGTGCATAATTAGTGGATCGGGGGGGATTATTGAATTATTATTATGTGACCTCTGTTGGACTGGCAAAATGGATAATCTGGTATCAAGTGTGCCAAAAAGTCAGTGGTGTATCTCTAGTAGTGCCTAAATATGTACCCAGCAAAAGATAGTTGCTTACTTGAATTTGATTAGGTTCTTATTAGGGTAGCTTCAACTATCTTAGAGAAAAAGTCTCAAATTATTTAACAATTTAATTCAAGTTTCTAACAATCCCAATGCTTTAAAGATGTGCGTAAATAGTGGGTCAGAAGTTTATTATTGAATTATTGTTATGTAACCTCTGTTGGTCTGGCAAAATGTTAAATCCGGCACAATTCTAGAACCAAAGAGGTCAGAAAATCGGTGCTCTACTTGTATAAGCCAATTCTTTAAGGAGTTACCTCCCTTGTATAATAGTCATTATTATACAAGGGAGGTAACAGAGGATGGCGTAAAAGATGTGATGTGTGAATTTAACCTAAGGCTGCTTATGTTTACTTCGTAGTAATGCTCTTGGGAGAGGCATGAATCCAACTCTCCTAGTGTTAACGTCATATATTGACAACATGTTTTGTCACGAGCATGCCACCATGGAGAAGTGAGTGAGCATTTAATAAAACCACTCTCCCATAACTACCTGCCTTTCCAGGAAGTAGCAACAAAAAGCTGCTACCCCATTGTCAACCTTGACAGGGGCCACTAATAAGATTAAGAAAATCTTCTAGTTTTTGTGCAGCAAATAATACAGTGGTTTTCCCCAACTTCATTTTTCTTATTAATTTAATTATTTTTTATTAGATGAAGCATTGTCAACCATTATTAATTTTTGACTAGTATTTCTTTCATCTTAATTGCTTTTCATCTAGTAGTAATATTATCTTGATTTATTTTTTATTAGATGAAGCATTGTCAACCATTATTAATTTGTCGTTTACTGTATGTCCTGAAAATTATCCTCAAAAACCACCCTACGCCTTTATAACTTGACCTTTGAGTGCTAAGGATGAGTTTGTCAACCCCCACGAACCCGTGTCACGAATTACAAGCACTTAGCTAGGCTTATAATATATCAGGTTTCCCTAATTATAGGGTGCGTCTTATCAGCCAGGAAATTCAGTAATTAAAAAAAAACTCACATATTAAAAAAACCAGTTGACTAATAATCATTAATATGTAAATAATTTTGGTTTGTTAATCAAATATTTTCATGATTGATCATTGGGAAAGTTCTTTTCATTTTATTGCTGCTTTTTTAGTACAACTTTCTAAGCTTGAATATCCATGGATTGTTAAAATAATTTAGTGGTCAGTGCTCAAGCCTAGTTACAGTCCAGAACTTTGTTGATTCTCAAGAGATCCCTATATCTCCTTATTTTTGGCCTTGTGCCATACTAAAGATACATTCTGTAATTAACAGTGAAGGTTGGCATGATGGATTGGTCCGATCAATATATTTGCCACCATTTCTTTTACATTATTGGTGGGCACTCCTGTCCCTTACAGATTGTACTGCTGAGGAAGGCTGAAGACTGGATCAGCCAAAATGTTGTGGTAACAATAAAAAAGGTAAAGATTTGGTTTAGTAAACCTATGTATTTTTCATGAATATGACCTTGATTTCTTCTGGAAACTTTTCATTTGTGAGAAATTAACTTTTCAGGCTCGATTTATTATGTAAAGTATGATGCTAAACTGGACCCTTATTGTGTCTGTATGGCTGTATTTTTCTTATGTATTTTGATGTGTTTTTATGAATGTGACCATTTCTTCAGGAAATTTTTAGTTTTTGAGAAAAATAGGTTTTCAATTCATGTAAAAGTAGCCTTAAATTTGAAATAGCAACCTTCACAATGTGTAGAATCCATGATAGTAAGAAACCAAATAATTCACAGCCATAATTGTGTCAAAATGGACACAATAAGGGTCCAGTTTAGCATTATACTTACATTGTAAATTGAACCCCCCCCCTCCTAAAAAAAACAATTCAAAAGTCAATTTTTCTCAAAAATGAAAGTCATATTCATCAAAATACATTTTCCGAATCTTCTATCACAAAAAGAACCAGATCAATAGTTCAAATGAATGAATAAGTTTAGTCGCCTTCTTCTTGTTGGTAGTCTCAGCTTTGCTTTACTTCCTGGTAAAGCCAATAGAGTGAAGGAATTTGGCTGCATCAGCCGGCCTGGTCCAGAGACTCTATAATGAGTAATGGCCTGACAATGTGAGTAGTATGGCGTGTGTTTTTAGTTCAGCTTGGTTGTTGACCACATCTCTTCACCTCGCTAGGTGAACACCGTCTTCTCTGTTGAAAGTCATTTTTGAAGGGTGGATGTTGGTTCAGGATTTTGTTTTCTTTGTTTCTTATTTGCAAACATTTATCAATTAAATCAATATGTCTGTCTGCATGGATGTATTCATTTACAGAGGAGGAATAATGTTGGAAAGAAATATGGAATATAAAATAAACTTAAAATTCAATTTATTGCTAAACTCAAGAGAAATATTCAAACTTGGTACAAGCACAGATTAACTCTTAAATCCATATTTTTTAAATCAAGGGGAATAACTTCTGGTCAAAGTTACTTCCCTTGCCCCTTTAGGTAATTTTATTCAATGAAGAGTTCCTGTTTATGAATTTAAGAGTTAAAAAGGAAAGTTTGTTCGTTTTCTTAAAATATTGGTTCTTACTGGACAAAGCTTTAGTTCATCTCATGTCCACAAAATGAATGTTTAATTGTAGTTGATAACCTCTGACATTACAGGATACCCTTTGACCCCCTTTCAGTGCAATGCAGGGGTACAGTCCAGAAGAATGACTTGGATTCTCAATTCTGGCAATTCAATCAGCAGTCCTTGCATGAGAGGCAAAAGCCTCCGAGTGTCGACTGCGTAGATCTTGAGGATGAGCAGGAGGTGTTATGCCGATTTGACTACGAGTGGATTGGACAATCGGAAAATACTTGGAAGCATGTTGCTAATGTTGGCAAACATTTCCTCGGACATTCCCTGCACAAAGAAAAAGAAAGATCATCAGAAAACAAAGTTGGATAAACATCAGAGGGGAATGATGATGAATTCTTTTGGTTAAAGGAAAAAAATGAAGATCCTCTCTCTCTCGTATGTATTGTACAAATATAATTTTTTTTTTAAATTTATCACCGGGGAGGGGGGGAACTCTTAATTCTAAGATCAGTTTTCGAGTGGAACCTCTGGCAGTAAGCCTTACCAACAAGTTTTGAACCCTGGGGCCTTACCTGAGGGAACCCTTTCATTCTTGCCAATAATTCCCTCTAACTCAGGCAGTGTTTCATAGACAGTATTTGTCTGACACCTCCACATTGGCAAACCAAGTTCAAGTTTTACCTGTGGCGCGAACATAATTAGCCTCAGCCAAAACTCGAACTCGTTTTTTTTCCAATTCCGTCTCCTGTGTGAAGTAACTGATACACCACTTTGCATCTCTGGGTATATAGATTCACCACACAATAAAAACTGACCATATGGTGCTACGGTCAAAACGTCCAACATGCTTATACATATATATACACAACATACTCATTGTATACATATGCACTACATGCAGTCACATATGCAAATATTAAATAATAATGGGTTACAATACTTAATCAGATAACAATAATTGCTTTAATGATACTCCTAGTGCATAAAGCCCTAATACTGCTTCAGGATATGGGGATACACACATAAATACTCACTTGAACACAAATGTTATATACGGATATATATATTATATATACGCATTACGCGCTCACACATACTCAAGTTAATGCAAACATATATAAACACGTGCTACATACTCAAAGTACAAGTATGCACTCGTTTCACATACATATGTGGCAAGTGCGTGAACGTACTGCATATACGCACACATATATATATACAAACACTGGTGGTATGTGTCGGAATGTATGTGTGTGTGTGTGTATATAGGGGATATGTCTGTTTGGCATGTAGTGTTTGTGTGGATATGTCTTGTGTGGCCAAGTATGCAGAATGTTAGTGTGTGTGCGCATGTGTATAAATTGGTCTTTTTTTTCTGATGCATATATGAGCATCTATTTATGTGTGTAAACTGTGTGTGGCGTGGTTTGTAAGCGGGTATATCTCAAACAGTATTATGGGTTTTTGCATATACACACCCACATATGTGACTGTATTTGGTATGTGCATATACAATATGTGGCTTGTGTGTAGAAATTGGACCTTTTTTGCATTAGACCAAATGCAGGTGTATGGCACATGTGCAGCGTAATATGTGTGAGTATCTATTATGTCTAATGTGTAAACAGTATGTGTGTGGCATGGGTCTGTGTGGTTCATAATCGCGTGTCAATTATTTTTCTCAGATTAAGTATTGTAACCCATTATTATGACTGCGTATGTGGCAAATAAAGTCTTTAAAGCCTTTTATTTCTTTGAAATCAGGGCCTTTTCCCCCCACCATCAATAGTGGTTGGTGTTTGAGTCCTGCTGAAAGCCAGACTCTCCCCCCCCCCCAACTGGTGCGACATAATCTTCCTCACCCACCTGGACTAAGCTTAGTAAATATCTACCAGTCTTTGAAAAAGGTCGGTTGTGGCCTGAAGAAATTGGTATTACTCACCGGTGGAACTAAAAACTGTATTGTCCGTGATTCCTGTCCTCCCCATGTTGCTATTTCCATCATGAAGCCTTTGACACATTTGAAGATCAATTCAACTCGCTTTAAACACCACGCCACAGTCATCTCCTGCAGATTTTAGAAGCACATCATCAATAAATGATACTCAGTACTTTTATCATGTCAACAAAATAATAGAACTAACTTTCTAAAAGAGACTTTTAATCAAACATCCATAATAAATTGATCTTTTTAAGACATTTATTGTTAATGAAACAAAACAAAACAAAACGAAAAGTTTTTTATTAGCAACAAAGAGCATTAACTTTACTTGACACTAAAAATTAAGATTCCATTAGCAACATCAGAGAGTCATTACACAAAGTTGAGGGCTAAAATTATAAATAGAAGTTATCCCGTACAGAACAGAAAGGTGGTTAACCCTTCCCAGACGGACTGGCCGGCCAAACATGTGCGTTTGTTTACAACTGAATCTAGCAGTGGCTTTGAAATTAATGATATGATCTATTTTAACGAGTAAAAATGCCTCTACCAATATAGCCATGGCATAATCCTGCCAGAATATATATGGCTTAGAGGCGTTGTGTAGATAGGTAACTCAAATTGAATTTGAGTTACCTTAAAACAGGTAAAATTTAGAAATAAATTCGGTCTGGAAAGGGTCAAGAGAAGACTACCTTAAAAGATCCATGGTCACTCACCTCGGTCATCTCGTGAGACAACAGCAGAGGAATCGTCAGCGTAAGGATGTCATATCGGAAGCAGACTTTAAGCAGATTCCGTAGGGCCAAAATGACTGGATGACGTGAAGTGATTTCAGATGAGCGGATGCTGTCGTCTGTCACCATGTGAAATACCACTTGTACCTCACACAGGTTGGAATGTTTGCTGATGTACACGTCCCCGGTTTGGAGGCGGGCTGTTTTCTCCTGCTAAATAAACAAAAAAGAAGTTACTATTGCGTAACATCACTGTCTTGTTTGGCCTTGTTAGAAATATTTCTCAGAGAATTCATCTTTGTAGAAATTGAGTAGTTTGGGTCACCATTTAAATGAAGTGTTGTTTATAGATAAATATATACATATATTTTTAGTACTGTTTGTATATAAACTTCAGTCAAATATAACAGAAAATACATCCAGGATAAATATAAAGAAAACTATTTTTCTATGAAAATATAAACATTTAATTAGAAATAAATATGCATATTACAGAACATCAGTAATACAAAATGATTGACACAATGAACATATGTAATTAAAGCATACAGAATGGAAAGAGAAGATAAAATTGTGCACAATGAGAGATTAGCTTCGAAGAAAATTTAAAGGTGTTTTACATCTACCTAATGCAGATGGGCTAGTGCACCTGGACATTTTCACTCTTGCATTTATACTCAAGGTGCAGACTTAGTTGTACACAAGAATGCTGAAAGGCTCTTACCTAGAAATGGCAAGCTATTTGTGTTAGTTTTATATTTTAAGCTTATTAACTCTCTGGAAAGATGTGTCCACATTTATACTAAATTTATTGATAATTATAAAGACACTCAGAAATTAACTCAGGACAGTGAGTAAACAGCGCAGATCGGAAAAATTAAGTATTTACTCTTGTTTACCCATTCTTTCTCTTTCGTCTTCTCACCCTATGCAAAAGGTGAAAGATAAACACCCCTCCAAAAGAAAACTCGACCTGATCCCCCCCCCCTCCTTTTTATTGTTTTGATAAAAATTCTTGAATGCGCAAGGTAAGAATTGATGCGAACTGTCTCTCTCACCTGTGTCTCGCTGTTACTGCTGCCTGAACTCTTCACACTGATCGAGTCAGTGACATCAGGGTCGGAAAACTTCCGCATCAGCCTCCACTCGTTGGCCACACCCATCTTGGATTCAATCTGGGTGAATTGTTGTTCCAAGTCAGCAAAATGAAAATCTGTCGCTTGTTCACCCACACGAGCAAATTCTGGAAAGAAGAAGAAAGTGTTGACGTACAGTGTTCATTGATTTGCATATCAATTGTGGGGCTGGGATATTAGCCAATCATGGCCAACCAAGAGTTACTCCCCTTTGGATATAAGCTCTCCTTGGGTTTCGGAAAGACATGATAATTTTACATTACAACACAGGTTTGAGGTGATAACAAAGTTTAGAGATCTACAACACTGGTAGCAGAGCGTAGTTCCGATCTATCGAACCTCTGGGTTATGGGAATTGAGAATTTTGATTTGTAAAAATATTTTAGATTGCAACTTTTATCAGAGCAATGCATTGATTTTACTATAGAAATACATTGCAAATGAGTTTTAATTTTATTATATTAAGCGGGGAAGGAATTGGTGAGAGGGTGAGGAAAGGTAGGAGGTAGAAAAGTTAGAGAAAAAGAAAACTAGGTGAAAAAAAAAATACATATCAGGGAAGGGAAGGAGATTCTCTTTATTCGCCTCCCCATGATGGCAAATTTGACACAAGGTCATTTTAGGGTGGGGGTGTCCCGTGTCCCTGTGACTAATGTCACACGGAACTTGGGGAAAATTGGTCACATGACGAATCCTGAGCATGCGACAGGGACCCCAGGACAAATCCTGCGCCGTGTTTCTCCGAACTTCAAAGCCCATGAAGGTTTCGAAGAACAGATACTACACTTTGATCTTAGGGGGAAAGGGATGGAGATTAAAAACGATATATAGGATTTTTAGCTAGATATCAAGAGAGAATGATTGAAAGGCAGGTAGGTATGGAAAGGTGTAAAAATTGCGATAAACTAAAATTCTTTATGGAGAGATAGATAAAAAGAGGGTGCAATAGAAAATATGTGTGCATTCTTTTTATATATAACATTTAGATAAAAACACGGACAGGCAACAAAGATTGGAAGGGATAAGGTAGAGAATGAGAAGATACAGGCAAAGGGTGAGAGCAGAGGCATGAGATAATGGATAATCTTAATTTGTCAACACCCAACTAGTAATTATTAAAGTTTTTAAAAAAAGACTACTACATTTGTAGTAGTCTTTAAAAGATAAAATAATTCTATAATTACTATTTCATTGATTATTACCTATTTTGAAACCTACCTCGTTTGATACCAGTATAGGAGTTGAGTCGATTGTCCACCAGGAGAATCAGTCCACACAAATTATTTGAATATAGGGACATAGCAGTTTGTAGGCGCTGGGGTTCTGGAATGATCACTCCACTGAAGAGAGAAAAGCATAGTCACTGATCAGGAAAATATTGTCTTTTGAAAGAATAGAATCTTGTGAAATATTGTCATGCTACAACATAAGATATTCAGTCAGTCCTTTGAGAGAATGAGTGATGTCGTAAAAAGCAAGATTTATATTAGATCCCCAAGGCCAGAGAGAAGAAAGCAAATAGATTTTACAGCCTGAAAAACAGAGACATGAAGTTTGGTTTTAATGTTGATGACTTCCTCAGGAAATCCGTTGAAACCATCTTGGAATAATCCATCACTTCCAGTTAATTCTTATTAACCCATTACCTGTAAATGATAGGAATTTCCATCATTGCTGTGCTATTGTTATGATATACTGCCATTTCCGGACAAACACCTGGGCGAAAGTATGCGTGGGTGTCCGAAAACAGGATATTGACTAAAGTTGCAGGTGCTTCAGCATGGGCCTAACAGCAAGCACTCCAAACGACATGGTATTGGATTCAAACATAGCAGGTGCTGGGGTCAAAGTAAAACAGGATGTTGACAGAACCCCAGAGGCCGCTGGTGAGGAAATCCGGAAATAACACACCAGGCGTGGGCATGTCGAAGCCATAAAAGGAACGGAGGGTGTGGTCAAAAACAGTCAGAGCCAAGCCAAGAAAGCACAAAGTACAGACAAAGTTTTCCCTGTTAACCCCGACTGTGTGCCCTGCATCATCGCTCGTTATCTCTCTCCGGCTCTGTGCATTTCACCAGTGGTGTATGTAACAGAATAAAAATATATATGATATTTTTATAAACACAGAGTTACAGACTTCTTTCTTTCCTGGACCCAACAAATTTTCCCCTGCCTATATAACACTATGGCTAACACAGTCAAATTTCTGTTTTATTATGATTGATAGCAACTCAGTTCTATCTGTGAGTCACAGCTTTTATCTTGCAATGGATAACTATTATACTTGCCACCTTCTGATGTTAATGGGGTAAAGAAACAAGCAACAAAATAACTAGTCAAAACTTATTAATGACAATGTGTCATCTAACAAATATAGACAACTTAAGACTATTATGTCTATTACTACTACGTGTAAACAAGCAACAAAAATAAGATGAAAGAAAAACTAGTCAAAACTTATTAATGACAATGCTTCATCTAAGAAGTAAGGACAACTTAAGACTATTCTTCTGTTATTTTCCAACCAATAAAATAAGTGTTTTGAAGGGCCTTTTGGGAACAATGGCTCCTTGCTATACATCCTGACCCCCTAGCTGTACAAGACATTCTTTTGCTGATCAGCCTCCTATCCATAATACAGTAATATTTGGATATTCTTCTTTGTGGTTGGGGGGTGCAGACAAATATGGTAATTAAAAACCAGCCGTTCTTACCCAACTGTGTGTGGTTTATGACGACACAAATCGAGGACATCTGCACAAATTAACCGCAGGTTGTGCGTGGTTTTCATCTGGGCTCCTGTTGACCAAAAAGAAATTAAGAATTTGATTAAAAATATATATATATTGTATGTAACATATTCAGTGGCATGGCTTAGCCAAGGAAAGTTGTATGATATTGGAATGCCTGTGTGATGTGGTTAAAGTGACATCACGTGATTTGATGACGTCTGGTCAAATTAAGGTGATACACGTGGACTAAACTAAGCTACTGGGAGGAGAGTAGTTGTGAGAGGCTGACATGAGAAAATCAAAGGTATTACATCTGGTAATACAAGTGGTAATTAACAAGCAAATTGAATATATTACATCTGGGGCCATGACCAAACCCATTTTATTACATCTGGTGTTGTTGACCATTTCTTGTG
>VCCN01006896.1:5849306-5860574 GCA_006491835.1 Architeuthis dux
ATTTTTCCGACACATCAGAAAAACATGTCTACTTCAAACGATACCTTACAGTGAAGTGTAGATGTGAGCGGATTGAAACTTTCAGGGGTTGTTATGTTTGACCATTGGTCAATGTATAGCATGTGGTTTGTGCATGCACACTGTGGTTTGATTTACATAAGCCCAGTCTCATTATTTAATAGCCACACCTCGTATAGCTAATAGGAAAGAGATTACAGCAATCACCGTTAAATGAGCACCAGAGGTCTGTAAAAGTCATGGTGTCACCCATAAAATATCTTGGGGAAGATTCTAGGTAAATTCATCTACAACAATCTATCTACGATTATAATTTGTCTACAGACATAATTTACCTACAATGGTATATAAAAGTAATTTAACGTATATGAGGAATTTTATTTCTAAAAACAATTAAAATATTTGAAAGGAAAGCTCATGTGATTATTTATTTATATATAATGCTTCTATGGGCATTACAATAATCACAGAGCATGAACAAATTATTGCATTTACTTACAAAACTATTTTTTTTTTTAGGACTAAACATATTTAATAGATTAAACCAAACGACGTAGTTTAAATCAAGAATGTTAATTGTTAAAGTTTATATCTGTAGATAAATTCGCCGGACACCCTTTGGAAAGTAGGCAAAAAAACTGAGGCTTTTGTTTTGTTTTTAATTTCGCCAATTAAAGTTTGGAAAAGCCAGGAAATAACAAGTGTTTAAGTAAAATGTCAAAAGGCAAGGGAGGTAATTTAGACAAGAACTGTCAAGGGAGGTAACTCGGTAATTACCCAATTGCCTGAACGATGTTGCTAATAATTGATATTTCTATCAAAAGTGGATTTCAAACTCACCCAAGTGAATAGTGAAACTTTCTTCGAGTCTTGCTCTGGCTCCCCCGGTCCTTTCCTCCTCGGCAGCTTCGGGAAGCATCGAATTGGTCATGGCTCGGACGCGTTGACTGCAACACGCAAGTTAGAAGAAGGATAGATTTTACACACACTAACTGTTACATTGTTCATTTCTTTTTTATTGTGTTGTATTTTCCTTTTAGAAAAATTGAAATATACTAGTTTAACCATTTCAAGGCTAACCCATTAAAGTGTTTAATGCCTGGATATTTTTAAAGGGTATAAACAATGTTTAAAAACCTGTTAATTTGTGTTTAATGGTTAAAGAAAACTATTCCTTTATTAAATCTAAAGTTTTCTACATTTTGAAGAACCAAAATCATAATGGGATACATTTGTCCCAGGACAGATGAAAAACACAGTATTAGTCGGTCACCTTGCCTACACGTCTCTCATGTCCAGTCATATAATACAAAATAATTTCTGTGTGGGTTTCATGCTAGGATGATGTCATTGTCTGTGGTTGTAAAACCTGGGGATATCTCATTTACTATAGTTTTCATGACACATACATCCCAGTAGACTTCTAAAAGAAATCTATGGGACTTATATTTCCCAGCTGTCATAGAAAGCTTGGGAAATATATTCACATGGGTTAACTTGGAACTTCACCCTACATAATTATTTTGGCGTTGAAGAGTCTCTAATGGTAAATAATGGCCACTAATCCCTTGAAATGTGTAAATAGAAAAAAAAAACTAAAAAACAATATTAATCAAGTAATTATTTTTATTATTAGATAAAGTATTGTAAATAATTATTAATTTTTTTTACTATTTACCTTCATTTTAATTTTTTTAGTTGTTTTTACTGCAACTCTTATTCAGGCTGGTTACCCTTCCGTAGTGAATAAACAGGAGGGATGTGAGTTCAAGTCTCAACTGAGGCTTATCCTTTATTTCCGATCAGCACCGTCTACTCACTGCCGAAAGGAAGACGGCCTCAGTAAGAGTTGCAATAAAAAACAACTAAAAAATTAAGATAATGGTAAATAGTAGTCAAAAGAAAATAATAATATTAATCAAATCTGTGGTTTTCTTCGGACATAAAGACCTGTTTGAGTGGTGTACACAGCTCAGCTTGCAGAGAGAATTTAGATCTACTTGTGATTCCATACAATCTTCTTAACCTCTTCACTGCCAAAAATATTTTTTTATGTTGTAACTATTATGCCGGGTTTTTCTCATGAAAAATTGATGAAAATAGAAAAAGTCTTCATTGCATGTTTAAAATGGTTCTATTTTCATACAAATCAACTAATACATACAACAGAATATCTAATGAATCTAATATATATACAGAAATATTTCATGGAAAAAAAACACAAAAACTATTCAAGTTATCTCAATCGTTGGACTGACGACTTGCTAAGATGTGTTATCTTGTCCGTGGCAGAAAACAAGTTAAAAATATAATTATCTAATAAATGTAAAATTTACATAAATATATTAGAATAAAATATTTTAATAATTTAAACCAGTATGAAATATGAATCTACACAAGGCCACTTTTCATTCAATACATTTGTATCTACTCCATTTTGCATTTTCTAAACATACTTTACACTTTCTAGTAGGGTTTTGTTTCTTAGCTGTTGGAGGAATTGCCTGAGAGTAAAGAGTAAATGGTGTTGATCGCAAATAAAGACTAAGCTCCAGGTGAGACTCGAACTCACATCCCTCCTGTTTATTCACTACCAAAGGGAAGCCAGCCTGAGTAAGAGTTGCAATAAAAAGCAACTAAAAAGAGATGAAGATAAAGTAGTGGTCAAAAAATTAATAATAATGATGTACAATACTTTATCTAATAATAAAAATAATTGCTTGATTAATAGTTTTTTTAGGTTTTTGACACACTATTGTGAGAAGTTATCTCATCCATGGCAACAAACAGGTTTAAAATATTCAAATAGTTAAATGGAGCCATTTTTGTGGAGGGAGAGGCAAAATTGCACAAAAGATCAAGTCTGTCTCCTCCTCTAGACAGTCGGATCATTCTAGAGTCTAACCTTCACATTTGTTTTTTTTTTCAGAGGAAATATTAGCTAGGTTACTAAGGAGAAAGTCTTATTCCTTTTCTGGTGATTACTGACAATGGATATAGTATCAAATATTATCAATGTTTTAATATTTAAAGATAACTTGTTAGTAGTACTTTAATGGGGAAATAAACAAGATTCTGAGGATAATCTCTTGTCGAGATTGGAGGCCAAGAAACCCCTCCACCCTCACACCTAATGATTTACTCACGCATACGTTGGGGTGCCGACACTCGTCTGCGTATCTTCATGTACTTTCATCACCCATTCACGATATTCTCGTTTCTGCATCTCTCGACGATTTGTCAATTCACTCGCCCATTTGCTGTTGACAACCTGAACGCAGAAGAATTTGTTATCAGAAAAAACATTTGTTAATGAGACAGAGGACAAGGAAAAAACTGCTTTCGCAGACAGTGAACAAGATAAAACTGCTTTCAGAGACAGAGACAGGGGACAAGAAAAAACTGCTTTCGCAGACAGAGACAGGGGATAAGAAAAAACTGCTTTCGCAGACAGAGAGAAAGGACAAGAAAAAACTGCTTCTATTATTTGGCAGCACAACCTAAGCTGAGACGGCACCTGGTATTCCCAGACAGTCACCCATTTGGGTAATGACCAGGCTTGACATCGCTTAACTTCAGTGATCATACAAGAACCAGTGTATCCAACACGATTTGGCCAAATATCATTTACTAGCAAAATACCCGTTGCTTTGCTAACAGCATACCTAGGGGTGGAAATCTTTTAGAGTATTTTATTATTATTTAGTCACTGTAGTATCTGTAAAAAAACTCATGGGAGTTGCCTGAAGCAATCATTCCCGGCACTTAACCAAATCTTCCACTCACGGACACTTGAAAGAGTTCAATTCCACCTCACTTTCTCACCTTCATTTCAGTTCAGTGAATATCTTGATGTTCCACCCCCTACCCTGCTTCTCTCGCTCCCTCTCCCCACCCTTTTCGTGATCTTTGTGTGGCGATTCCATTCTCAGACACTCTCCTCTACCCCCACCACTTTCAACATTAATTCTTTTATTTTTAAAGTGTGACAGAATTACAGATGGACACATTGCTTATTATAATATAGATACTTGAATGATTCTCAAATGGCAAGCCGGAAGTATTATAAATAAAATTGCTCACTTAAAATAAAGGAGAATAAAAATGGACATAATGGAAAAACACAATCGCTGCTTCCACTTCGCCACAACACCTTGAGTACAAGTGGAAGATTTTTTTTTCTTAATTTCAGGGGGAAGATTTTTTTTTTTTTAAATTGAGCTGGAAGATTTTTCTTTTTTAAAAAAATTTTTAAATTAAGGAGGAAGATTTTTTTTTTAAAATTCAGGTGAAAGATCTTTTTTAAAAATTCAGGTGGAAGATTTTTTTTTTTAATTCAGATGGAAGATTTTACAGTAGGTTAATGAGGGCAGAAACAAACTACAAATAATAAATCCATGGTAAAAAATGAAAATTTTGTTGTGGAAGTTGTAAGGTTAAAAGTTGTGGGTCACCAGTGTTGATGCTAAAACCTCTTATGTCAGTGCATGGAGATCAAAGGGATTCACCATTTAAAGGTGATTAAATTGAGAAAACATACAAAAGTTATCCACTCTTTATTTTATTTTGGATTTTTTAGATAGAAAGTCAGGGAGAGTGCAGTGAGAAAAACTCACAGCTTGAGTGTCTGTATATTTCAACAATAAGAATATGTAATAATAGATAGGTAGATAAAAGCATACAATGGAATATCAAAGAAGCATTTAAAGAATGGGACAAGAAAGGAAATTCAAACGTGCCTTTAACTCTTAAATTCATAAACCACTTGATACTGCTTGTATTGACAGTTGAACACTTTTGTGAATAGAATAAAAAAATAATGGACACTCTTCTATGAATAGACTATTAAAATATTTACCTAAAGGTCAAAAGGTGTTAATTTTAATCAGAAGTTATTTCCCTTTAAATTTACATTAAAACTTTTTAAATGAATTTAAGAGTTAAATACTTGTTGCATGGACGCAATCGGAATCAAATTGGAATGCAAGAGAATTTGTCCGAGACAGATACAAATCTGTTTCTTAATTGTTTTAATTCATTAAGTTAATTACATGGGTTAAATGTCTAGAATGTGGCTGAATAACGTCTTTACATTTATTTTTGACTTGTATAAATTTCACTCTTCACAAAGTTTTAGTATTTATACTAAACCCAAAAATGTGTAAAAACGGTGCAGAAATTTGGTAGTTATTTCTTTGATTCAAGGTCTATAAAATCACACACACAAATCCAAACTAACCTGTGTATTTTCAAAATGACGTTGAGCCAACTGGTTTATTTGTTCGTCTGAATATAAAGTCCCGGCATTTTGCAAAGTAGATTCCATTTCTTTCCGTTGCCTGAAAAAAACCGACGATAAAAAATATCAAAACAGAAACCTTTTTTTTTATTTGTCAACAGCAAAAAAAGAATAAACGACAGATTAGTGTAAGGGAGGTAACTCTGAACATCTCAAGTCACACTTGAAAAGAATCAATCTTTTCAGTCTAGACATGTTTCGGGATTAGATTCGTCTCTCACTATGCAGTGAAAGTTACAAAGTGTTATTTACCTGGGTACGGGGGATTTGCCCCTGGGACAGTTCAATCTCATTGAACTTGAAGGGCAGGGTCAGCCTGTGGTTGACACTAAGGTCTTTTTGTAGTATTCACATTGATGAAATCAAATGATGGATAATTTTATATCCAATCGACAGAATATGATGATTATAATGACATTTATTATAATCATTATATTCTGTTGATTGGATATAAAATTATCCATCATTTGATTTCATACTGTCGACATAAGAGAGCTGCATTATATTCGTGCCTAAAATACGAACGTGAGAATGGAGAAGCCAACAAAGTGTAGGATAAAAGACTCCTGCCTACCATCTGACCTTCGTTAGCTCAGTCGGTAGAGCAGCACCACGTATAGGTGGCGTCCAAGGTGGACGTGGGTTCGATCCCCGCACGGAGTTCGTTTCTTTATTCACATTTACGATTTAGGCCGCTCGTTTAGCAGTCGCTCAAACCGACGCCAGGCGAATATAGGCTCTCACTAATAAATGTCATTTAAATCAGTACTCACATTAAAAATATCTAGTGTCACGTACCATACCATACATCATGTACAGAAAAATACCTACCTTAAATTATTTTTATACTCAAATCTGAGCGAAAATATGGACGGCAGATCGTCAATACACGAATGTATGCAGAAAAAAATTTCATACATTAAGCCCATTTGATGACAGAGAAATATATAAATGTAGAAAAGAAGCATGTTACGTCTCAAACAAAATGTATTATCATGAATATAAATCTTTATGCATATGCATAAAGATTTATATTCATGATAATAAATGTTTGAGATGTAACACACTTTTCCACATTGTCTAATCAAATCTACCATTCTGTCAGATTCCCTTACATCCACACAAATTTGGAACATCGAAGCAGAAAAACACGTGGCACTGCCAAACTGTAGAGTCAAATCAAGTACCTGTGTTACCATGTTATACCTATTTTTCACCATATTTAGTATCCGTATTACGCAAGAATCATGTTATACACAGAGAAATACAGTACTTCTTTTTAATGCTCTATTCCCCCCCCACCACCACCATCACGCTGAAAGTATTCTCCTCTTCAACACGTCTAAGCTTGTTGTAGTATAACTGTTGGCAACCAGGTCTCACAGATCCCCGAGTAGTGAGTTCGATCCTCACTTGTGGCCTTTGCCAAAACTAAGTTTACACTTAGTTTATGTATATACACGAGGGTGCATCAATAAGTACTCAGCCTGACATACTTATTAGCTGAATTTCGATATATAGGATTAATAGTCACCACTGAATTAAGTGCATTGACAAAGAAAGAGATTATGTTAAAAAATAACTATTTATTGTGCAAAACATACTTTTTTCATCATTAGGCTACAGATTTATTGATTTACCTAAGCGTGTGTGTGTTGGAGAGATAGAGAGAGAAAGTGCGAGAGGATGGGGGGGGGAATGGTTACCAGCACAGAAAACAGAACTGGCAAACCAAGTTTGAATTTTCACTCCACACTTTGGGAAATGTATGAAAACACTTTTTCAGGCATGCTGTCCCATCGCTAGATATCATGACAAAAGTCTTGTCACTTGCATGCCACAATGGTTGATGGGGAAGAGAGTGGGTGAGTGAACACTTGAGCAAAACCAGTCTATACCATAACTATTTTACCCATCTAGGAGTAGCCGGAAAAAGCTGTTACTTTCATTGTCAACCTTGACAGGGGCCAATAATTATGTATGCGTGTGTGTCCAATGCGACTGTCACATTTTTTCACTCGAGAAAATTATTTCCCCAAGTTTGGGCCTCACATACACACACACACACATTAACCTATTAAGGTGTTTAATGCCTGAATATTTAAAAGGGTATAAAAAAGCTGAAAACGTTAAATTATATTTAATGTTTAAAGAAAACTATTCTTTTATTTAATCAAAATCTTTTCCATGTTTTGAAGAACCAAAATACATTTGTCCCATTAGACATATTTGTCCCAGTAGAAATTTATTATTTTTCATGTTTATTTTTTGTGACACATATGTCCCTGTAGACTTCTAAAAGAGATCTACGGGACATATATATCCCAGCAGTCATAGAAACCTTGGGATATACGTGTCTGAGGAGTCTCAAAAGGAAAACCTTTTCTGGGTCAGTATGTGACACCGGACACACATTGTTATTGTGTTTGCCATTTGTGAAGGAGTTGGACAATAGAAAAATAGAGGAGACTCAGTTGCCGGTTGGGTGTACTCACTTCTATCAAACAGTTTGTATTACAGGATAAATATGGCATCGTGTTCCAGAGTGTCTAAAAAATATTCTCGTATTTATATTATCTATAGAGCATCATCATGGCTTCACAAACAAAGATTTAGGAGGAGATCCCTCATCTACTGCTGGCCCACTGGTGGCCAGCAAGATTCCCTCATGACAGGCAAGTTTTTCTACAGCCGTTGCAGGAGAAGATCAGGCAACAGGAGGGAGCTCCACTTTTACAGCATTTCTTCTACTCTAGCTCTGTGGTTTGCTTCAGAAGGGGAAGTTCTCTGAAAAACCTTAGGGTCTTTGTCAGCAACCTCTGGCCGATTAGTGGTAGTCAATTCCACAAGAGATGAGGGTCTTTTTTAAGGAGTCGCTGTATCTTTTATGTGGCACCCCTATGGTGAAGAAGTGGGAATGGACTTGCCCAGAGGAAATGGCCTGCTGTCAGTTTTGTGGAAGGTCCAGGAAGCAAAAGCTGAATGAACGCGTCGTCAACAGATGTAGACGAGGTGGAGCAATAGTAACCTGCATGTCGGGCACTAGCTTTTGGCTACAAAAGGCCAGGCGGTGACAATTCGTCAGTACATTCTAGGCTAGCCAACCGAATCAACCTCGGAGTTGTACTGTGAATTATGTTGTAGTGGCTTGGATTTCATGACAGTGGTGATAGCTTACCGATGATAAGCGAGTAAGTGTCCTTTGAAGGAATCGTTCCGGTGCTGCAACGTTGACGTGCCGTTAGACTTATTGCATTGAAGCTGTGTCAGTGTTTTTCTCCACCCCCTTGAAAACTACAACCCCTCTGTTGTATTAGCCAGAAACCAGTTCACCAAACAGAAGGGTCTTTGGAAGATGGTAGTTTTCCATCCTTGCCACAGGGCCCATCCAGTGCAGAAGCCTTTTGCAGCATAGCTTCAATGCTTGGAGCGTTGGCTGTCTTGAGGCATTTCCATAGTAAAATCATTAGCAATGCATTTACATTATATATATAATAGCCCTATTCTGTCAGTAATGCTTGCCTTAATTCATGACCATTGACAATACATTTACATTATACATATAATAGGCCTATTTTTTCTTGGGTTTAATCATCAAATGTTTTTTCCTTACTGCCATAAATATTTAGTTTATTCGCACAGAAAATGACTAAAACAATGCTGGAGTAGTATTGGCTTGTCCAAAAAGTTAATTCTGTTTTTGTCATTAGATGGCATTAGCAATGTTTAGTTTTAATTAACTTTTTTTAATTCATAAAGACCGTTTTTGATCATACTGTGACAGCTGTCATATCAGTGTGCATTTTTTTAAAAAGAATTTGTGAAAATTAATGCGTTTTTGTTTTTTGATTATAAACATTGAAAATGGTAGAAAATAACATTTTCAAAATCTTATGCTTTTTATTTTAAGAAAGGTACAATGCAACACAAATGCAGAAGAAGATTTGTGTAGTTTATGGAGAAGGTAATGATAATTATAAAGACATTTATTAGTTGAGAACCTATATTTGCCCGGTGCCGGTGTGAGCGACCGCTAAACAAGCAGCCTAAATCGTAAATGTGAAGAAACGAGCTCCATGCTTAGATCGAACCAGCATCCACCTTGGAAGCAACCTTATATGCAGGTACTGCTCTACCGATTGAGCTAATGAAACTCTCATGGTAGGCAGGAGTCTTTTAGCAATTAAGTAATCAATATTGTATGACGCGAGAGATAGCCAACATCCTCAAAATATCCAAATCAAGCATTGAAAATCATTTGCAATAGCTTGGTTATGTTAAATCGCTTTGATGTTTAGCTTTCACATAAGTTAAGCAAAAAAACCCTACTGGACCGAATTTAAATGTTATAAGTTTTAAACAAATTATGGTAGGTGATGAAAACTGGATACTTTACAACAATGTGGAACGCAAGAGATTTTGAGGCAAGTGTAATGAACCACCTCTAACCATACCAATAGCTGTGTATATGGTGGCATTGAGCTCCTTCCAAAGAATCAAATGATTGATTTGAACTAGTACTGCATTAAATTAAACCAATTGAAGGCAACAACAATGAAAAGCATCCGGAATTAGTCAAGAGAAAGGGCGTAATATTCAATCAGGATAAGAACAGGCCACACGTTTCGTTGATGACCAGGCAAAAATTGTTACAGCTCGGCTGGGAAGTATTCACTCCTCTGCCGTATTGACCAGATATTGCAACTTTGGATTACCATTTGTTTCAGTCTTTACAGAATTATATGCAATGTCAGCATAAACACTTAGGTATCACTTTTTTAAGGGTGTACCTCCCCACTGGGAACTCTGGTGCAACACAATCTTCTTATTTCCCTCTATTTAGCCTTGTGCCATCTTGTCTTTGTTGTTTATTCTTGTGGAGCATATGGCTGTAAGTACGTTTTTACAGGGTGGAATTGCTAGATCCATACCCAACACTCTTCTTTTACCCAGGCTTGGGACCAGCTATGGCAACTGCTAAGCTGTACGTTTGGGCCATATTAAGCCGAGTTAAATGTTCTGCTTAGTAGCTGAGATAGTTGTATATTTGCCACCAGCACAAGTCCAATTAAAAGCCAGGATCTTAAATGCTGCTTTTCAAGGCAGGCAGATGCCCCCCCACGCACACTGGGAAATTCCACTCCATTCGACTTGCTATTATAAGCTAAGCTTAGTAACATTCAAATCTCACTTTCAAAGCAAATAATCATTTTTAGTTCGACACAAAGTCAAATTTTAGTTGGTTTCCTATAGTGCAACTCGCCTGGAATAAGGCCCGCTTTGCTAAGCCATTGGGGTGGTGGGAGCCATTGGAACTTAACTCCCCCTTACTGTTTATGCATGTGTTTTAATTGCCGGCGTGTTCTCACTGTCCTAAGCTTCTAAAACTGAGGAGCAGGAGTGGATGTCCCAATGGTAGTAGTGGGAGTGATACCTTAAAACCTCCCACCACCCAAAACTCTGATGACTCAGCCTAACAAACCAGCATCACCGTTTTGGGGGTCTTGGAACGCTCAACAGAATTAATTAAAAACAAAGATGAGGATAACAGTAAAAAAATATCATTGAATGAAAATAACCATCATCATTATTATTATTAATTTTTGACTGGAATTTTCTTTCATTTTAATTTTAGTTGCTTTTCATCGCAACTACTCAGGCCTTCAGTGTACGGCAGTGGGTAAACTGCGCAGATTGGATAAGCTCCAGACGAGACTCAAATTCACATCCCTTTTGTCTCAACGAAGTCTGGTTATCCATACCAGCTGCTCTTACCAACTGAGCTATGAGAACCACCATCCAAGCGGACAGTGGTTAGTACGTCAGTCTCACACACAGAAGGTTCTGGGTTTGATACTCAGTATAAGCGAAGACATTAGGACAAATTTCCCTGTGCAGCAACATGTATATATTTTTTTTATTAAATGAAGCATTGTCAACCATTATTAATT
>VCCN01006896.1:5884882-5896341 GCA_006491835.1 Architeuthis dux
GGTTTTGACTCTGAACTTGGTTCAATGTCCGAGTCACAAACTAAATGAATCTAAGACACAACAACAACAAAAAACGATATGAATTGAAAATTATTCATTAAAGTCTTTGACGAAACCGAACCGAAAAATAAAAAATAAGAGCCACTTGAGATAGGCTATAGGCTCCAGAGCCGCATGTGGCTCCGAAGCCACTGGTTCCCGACCCCTGCCCTAGGCGGTCTATTTTTGTGTTAATATTAAATAGCTAGGTACTTTCCAACAAATTCTAAATAAAGAAGTAATCGGGTGCCAAAAGTAAACGTTGTCTGTGGATGAGATTAAGGAGAACACGACAAGGCAGCTGATGGCGATCCTGACAAAGGACTTTGCAGTGAAAAATTTGAAAAGTGGAAGATATGCTGAGATAAGTGTAAGTTCCCAAGGGGAGTACTTCAGAGGGGACTAAGGTACCATTACCCTAGGCAGTCTATTTTTGTGTTAATATTAAACGTCTAGTTACTTGCCAGACAGACAGTGTATATCTATAGAAACATCTATAAACACTACCTACCTCTCTGTGGCTTCGGGTGGAAACAAATTCTAAATAAAGAAGTAATCGGGTGCCAAAAGTAAACGTTGTCTCGGTCAATTCCCATAAAGAGAGAGACGAATAAAATAAAACAAAAAGATGTTTTTGGAAAGGTTTCTCTCCTTGGCCCGTGTGGATAGATAATGACCGTCCCGATCTTTGCTTATGGCATGGCCGATCATTGAAACATAATCTACTAAACGCTATTTTTACAACGGCACTTTCACAGCCATAACCGACGAACAAGGGTGCAAAAATAGACCAAGACCCAAACAAATATAGACGCACAGACAGACATCACAAACATTACGGAACATGTGAGGTAATAAATTTTGATTAAATTAACAGCCATAAATCACACTCAAACTCTTCGTACTCTGTTGAGATATATTCAGATTTAATTGCATTTTTAAGCAGAATTACGACTTGATCAATAAAAGTCATAATACAGCAGGCATTGATTGCAAAAAGAGACAGAGCAAGTTGACCTAGACATAATTGGTAGTGACCAACACGGTTGATCTTGGAAACAGCAACTCAGCTAAAAATGTCTGTATAGATTTGAAGAAGATTGATCTGTGAAACTGTAACTTAGATTGGAGACTGATAGCGGAAACAGAGGCTCAGCTCAAAATAAAGAGATGCTTAGGCAAAGATTGAATGAAAGCTCATCTTTGAAACTCTAACTTAGAAGAGGAAGAGATTTATTGGAGGCTGATACCATAAACAGAGGTTCAGCTCAAAATAAAGAGATGCTTAGGCAAAGATTGAATAAGAGTTCATCGTTGATACTAACTTAGAAGATGAAAGGACTAATTAGAGGCTGATAGTAGAAACAGAGGCTCAGCTCAAAATAAAGAGATGCTTAGGCAAAGATTGAATGAGAGTTCATCTTTGAAACTTTAACTTAAAAGAGGTCTGGAACTAGATTTGTGATTTCAGAAAACAACAGATACTCAAAAACGGCTGGAGGGTACATGAAGGAAACATTGTAGAAAATAAACAAAGTTGAGTGAATTATTCTGAATAAACCACATACAATGGGTATAGATTTACTGAAGGCTGATAGCAGCAACAGAAATTCAGCTCAAAATGATGAGATGCTTAGGTACAGAATGAATGAGTGTTCATGTTTGAAACTTAGAAAGAGTATGATGCTGATAGCAGAAACAGAGGTTCAGCTCAAAATGATTAAATGCTTAGGCAGAGATTGAATATGTTCATCTTTGAAACTTAGAAAGGGTATGATGCTGATAGCTGAAACAGAAGTTCAGCTCAAAATGATGAGATGCTTAGGCAATGATTGAATGAGAGTTCATCTTTGAAACTTAGAAAGAGTATGAAGCTGATAGCAGAAACAGAAGTTCAGCTCAAAATGCAGAGATTGAATAAGAGTTCATCTTCGAAACTTTGAAAGTATATGACACTGATAGCAGAAACAGAAGTTCAGCTCAAAATGAGATGCTTAGGCAGAGATTGAATGCAATTTCATCTTTGAAATGTAAGCGCAAGGTACAAATTAAACAAAAGTTCATCTTTAAAGCAATAGCAATAAATCTTTAAAGCAAGTTTCAAAGATCTGCTAGTATTCACTAAATTGATATTCTGTAAACTTTAAGCTATGTTTTTATTTAAATTATGAAATCTTATTCAATGCAATTCCTATATAATGGTCATGTAGTTTTTTCCCCAGTCATAGTCATTCAACACCTCCATAAGGGTTTGAATCTATAGCAGTTTATTGGAATATCACCAAAGTCTTGAGGTGCCAATTTATTCAGCAGACATTCAAGCATTTCAACCTTTTATTGAAAGAACCAATTCTGATGATGAATATACTCTCATGGCAAACTGATTGCTACATAATGGTCATATTATGCCAAATAAACTTTTAACAAATGTTTGCCGACCAATAAAGTACACTTCTCCCCCCACCCCGAAATATCCAATTATTACACTGCATTGAAAACACTGGTATTATGGATGGGAGATCAAATACTGAACGCTTGGACTGTACAATAAATGTGTTATGAAATGTCCTGAAATTCTATTTTTTCAAATACTATACAGTATCCAATGTGCTGGTATTATGGATGGGAGGCCAATCACCAAAGGCTTGACCTACACAATAAATAAATGAAATTTCCTAACATTCTATTTTCCCAAATATTACACTGTATCCAATGTGCTGGTATTATGGATGAGTGGCCAATCACCATAGACTTGAACTGTACAATAAATATATGATGAAATGTCCTAAAATTCCACTTTTTCCTCAAATCCCCCAAGTAAAAGTGTGTCTTAAAAGTGCATGCATCCTATAGGCAGGTAAATATTGGTCTTGAATCATATCTAAGAGTCAGATTATGTTTAGGAATTTGGTACCATAGCTCATTGACCCCTATATAACGGTCATGTAGTGTTAAACAGCCTTTACAATTAAATTCTTACAATCTTTAAGTTTATTCATGTGTATTTATTTTTGAATATTCAAGGTTTTGAATTGTCAAACTTTTTCATGTGCCAGATGGAAGCTGACAGGAGCTGGAACTCCGCACGACAGGGGATTTTGACTCCCCAGGGGTATTTCACCAAACCCAGTCACTCTTTTGTTATTCCATAGACGGATTTATTTTGGTTGACATCAAAAAGGAAAGAGCTCAATTCAAGGTTAAAAAAAACTTTGGAAAAAAAAAGGGGTTGGGCACTGAATAAACATTGATGATGGTTTAAGCTTTGAAACATTGGCTCAACTTCAAAAAGAACAGATCAGAGTCATTGAGTGTGCAGAGATTAATTTTGTGAAAAATGTTGCTCAAGGCAGAGTAGGGAAAAATATTGTTGGAAGGTCAATCCAAGAAATGACAGGTCAGTTCAAAATTATTAGTTTGTTACATATGAAATGACCGATCTCAGTGGTAGAGTGCTCCCACCCTGGTTCGGTAGGCTGTGGTTCAATGCACCAACAAGTCATACCAAAGATGGTACTCAATGCCTCTCTGCTAAGCACTCAGCACAAAGACTAGGATTGATGAACCTCTAACCAAGGCTATGGGGTTATGGCCAAATCATATTGGATACACCGGTTCTCACGAGATCACCAGTTAAGCAGCGTTGAGTCTGGTCAGTATCTAGATGGGTGACCATTGGGGAATACCAGGTGCTGTAAGCAGAATGAAGCTTCGACAGGTTTGGCAAGCTGGGAGTAGGTCTTACTAATTGCCTGTGTGTACCTAACTCCATGACACCCTCAATGAGGATATAAGCAGAAAACAATGAACATACATATGAAATGTACTTTTTTGAATATCACGATGAAAGGTGATATAAACAACAGAAAACTAAATATTTAATCAAAATCTGACCCATTTGAAGCAATAACCTTTTTCCTATTAAGGTGCTTAGTGCCTGAATTAAAATGTCCCAGTAGACTTATATTAGGTTGTTACGTATGAAATGTTGTTCTTGATTGATTGATTGTAATAGACAGGAAAACAAGATCATTTTTGATCAGAGTCGTTATTTAATGTTGGATGAAACTTTTTACACAAGTTGGTTGTTACACATGAAATGTTGTTTTTTTTAATGTTAAGATGAAGGATGATATAAACAACCATAAACTGTAAATATTTAATAAAAATCTGACCCATTTAAAGCAATAACCTTTCCCTATTAAGGTGCTTAGTGCCTGAATTAAAATGTCCCAGTACACTTATAATAGGTTGTTACGTATGAAATGTTGTTTTTTGAATGTTAAGATGAAGGATGATATAAACAACCATAAACTGTAAATATTCTATCAAAATCTGACCCATTTAAAGCAATAACCTTTTTCCAACGATCCACTAATAATAATATGCCATCTCTATAAAATTCTCTATGTTTAGTGATCACAAATTCAGTAAAAGCAAAAATTATGGCTTCCCTATTATTGAACTTTTTATTACGAATATGAAGTTTAAAATGCTTGAAAAGATGATAATCTGTTAGAGAAAAGTTAGATGAATATGGAGGATGCTGCAAGACTTCATATCCCAATTTTCTAAGCTTAGACACAGGCAGCTGAAAGGTTTTGAGTCTGACACTGTCATGGAGCATTTCATTCAGTTCATGTAGGACCCATTTTTCCAAATTTTCAACCTTCCCTGTTGATGTCCTAAAGTCTACAGAAAGTGTACAAACCGTTGTTCTTGGGTTTGTGTCTGCTGTCAATAATTCATCATCATTAAGAACAGGTTTGGTCTGCTCTCGAGTTTATTATTGGTATCCATATTCCCAGACCTAAACTTATTGAACCAATGCTGAACAGTTCGCAGTGTAGTAGTAATGCTTTGTTGACGTTATCAGCGTCTTCAGTAGCATTATGTCCTAATTTGAAATCATACTAAAAAATTAGTCTAACTTCTTTGGTAGACATCATTGCTGTTAAGGGCTCAAAAACCTCCATTAATAACAAATTATATTTCTATTTGCATTGAATCTGCAAAAAAATGGAATTACATGAGTTAATCCTTCATTCTTAGTATTATTCTCTATGAAAAACGTTTTTTAAAAATCAACATTTTAACAGTAAAAACCTAATAGCATGCTCAGAATCAAAACTGTCAACATAGGTTTCTTCAGTTTTTAAGTGATTCTGGCTGGCTATGTATGTATCGCGCATACAGGCTGCACTAAGGGCTGAAAATTTAAACATTTACTCTTTATATCTAGAAAAAAAGTTTTTTTTTGTTTTTTTTAAAAATTCCCCCCCCAAAATAGGTTTTTAATGGTGGGTTCAATTTACAATGTAAATTTATGCTAAATTGGTCCCTTAGTTTGTGTCCAGTAGTATTCACCCTTGTTTTTTGAAAATTCTGACTGCCCAATGAAAGGCGAGAGAAGTAACTTTTTCCAATCTTTTGATTGATCACCTCCAACACAGCATGCTACCAGAAGATGTTGGTCACATGATGGATTCTATTGAGTGACTTAACCAACCAGATCTGTTCAATGATTCTTTGGGTTAAGCATCCTTATCTTTGTTGTTTTTATCATAATGTTTCAGCTGGTGTACTCTCTGGCCTTCTGTTCAGTGATGATAATGAGACTGGATCAGTCCATTAATGGATCAATTCATTACTACATCCTTTGATTTTTTTTTCATGGAATTTTCCAACACATTATAAAGTTGCAGACACTGTCTTGGGGATCTGTGCTTAAAATGGCAGACAGCCGTCCTGATTCTCCTTCAAAAGGATGGTAAGACTCTCTAGCCAGCTCAAGCATCTACCAACTACAGAATGTTCACGTCCTTAGGTTAAACCACAGTTCAGCTTTACTGTCAGAATATTTCTGCAAAGGGGCGGAAGACTCCTATAGCTAGCTCTGGCATCTGCCAGGAGAAGGAAACTCCTGTCAAACCTATGGGCTCTGCTCCTATTCGCGCCACTCCGGTGGTCCATAGGATGTAAACTCTTGGTTTATTGCTGTGGATTACCCAAAACAAAAATCTTTGTTCGCGAAGCCAAGCCATTCATATATGCCTGTATATAAGATGGACATTTAATTTTTTTTTAAAAATAAGCAAATATTACTCTGCCTCCAATGCATTGGTATTATGACTAGGAGGCCCTCTACCAAAGCTTGATATGGACAGTTATAGGGCTTGGATGAATTGCAGTGAGCAGTAGTCCTCCAAATAGTCTTGTAAACCATTCATCTCATAGTCTGTCATATACAGTAAACCCTTGATGCTTTTATGGTGTGGGATGTTGTTAATGGAATCACCACTGTGGCATGCTTTGCTGGGAATGAGCTGAACCAGTCAGCATATTTGCCACCATTTCTTTTCTGTTTGCTACCTCTTTCTGGAAAAAAAGAGATCCCACTCTTTCCTTAGGGATTATCACTTAAAGAAGGCTGTAGAATGAATCATCCAAAATGTTAGGGTAACAACTAAAGCAACATAAAGAATGAGTTCAATAGTCTGAACAACTCTTGAAACAAAATGTTGTTCATATATGTTCAGCTATGCCCGATTTCTTTTTTTATTCTTGTCCAAAATGTTTTGAAATGTCTGAACAGAAAAATGTCTGAATGGAAAAAATGAAAAAGAAAGAAGCAACGCCCTTGAGACAAATATTTCTGCTTGTGTTCTTCAGCTGCGGTCGTGAATATTAAAACACAAATTGAAAATTTTTTTTAAATGAAAAAAAATATGACAAACACCACCACCACAGACAAAAAAATAAAAAGCACTCAGATAATACCTACCCTTGCTAATGCTATTGTCACTAAAAATTGAATGAAAATCAGTTCATATATAGCTACGATGGGAGGTCACTGAAAAAAATACCTGGATCCTCCCCAAAATTTAATCAATTTTCCCATAGCCTATAGACGGACCCTTTGACAAAATTCACCCCAAATTTTAACCATTCTTCTTTACTCCATGGCCTACCCTACCGAAAAATTTCTTTGAGAACTTTTGGAGATAGAGTGTGGTGTAGACATATAGCTACGATGCAGGGAAGGTAACTGTACATGTAACCACTCCGGAATTTAATCACTTTTTCTGTAGCCCATTGCCTAACCTTCCAGAAAATTTCATTGAAATTCATTAATAACTTTAGCGTGTGGATATACATACAGACAGACAGACACGAGTGAATACATATATAGTGCAGCTAGAATTTAAACTTATTTTGAAACTAAAAATTTAAAAAAATGAAAGTACACCACAGGAAAATATTACTTTAACTTTCAGTGTTTTTCTCCAGTTTTATTTTTTTACTTCATTTTTTGTTTCTCTCTTTGTCGTGTTCAAAAAGGCATAAAAAGGGGCCTTAAAAAATGAACTACCCCTCCAAGCAGTAGAACAAAATGAAACCAGTCACAAATGAAAGGTATGGGTGTCTTTTAATGGAATATTGGGTTTAGACTTATCTAAAAGATGTACAAACATGCATTTTAACCCCTTTCTACCAATGGGTGTGGATTTTTTTCAAAGTCGTATATTGACATTTTGTCCTGTTCTATCTCACAATAATGTTTGTATTTCTATTATAATTTTCTATTATAGGACAACCCAAACAAGACACTATGAGGACTAAATTACCATATTGAGGATTTTAGGACAGTATTTTAACCCTTTATGGACAACTTTTAAAGATTTTTTCACAGAAATGCTCTATTTTGCTCTATAAGAAAATAACTTATATTATTTTTCCTGTTTTTTCAGAGGATGTATGAACATTGTGTCTCAGGGCAGGGGCATTGCTGAAAAGGGGGGTTGGGGGCGATTTAAAATGAAAGGTGAGGGTCAAAAGCTTTATGAATAGTAGTTTCCCTACTGCATTTCTACTAACATTATACAATAATAAATCTCACTAAATGTTGGAGGGGGACCCTCTATGAGCCAAGCCCACCAGGCCACCAAATTTCCAGCCAGGCCCCCGTCTCAGAGGCTCATAGATATTATTAAATACTTTGAAATTTGTTTTTTATTTTATCTTAAATTTATTTAAAGCAATTCAGTAAAGGGTAAGCTGATACTGACACTAGGTTTGTAGTGGTTAAATTTAACCTTAATTTGATTTTTGTAAAAACTTTTCACAGTTCAATAATGACTAAAATAAGATTTGAAACACCTTCCTTTAGGTTTTCAACAAGATAACTTACACAGTTTTTAGATCAAATAGATAGACGTTTTCTGTTCAAGTTATAACTTCAAAAATAAGTTCATACGAGTGAAAACTAAATTATTAGGAAGCTCAGAATTAAAAACTAGTTGGCCAAAATCGATTTAACCACTCAAACTATACACTGCTCTGTACTACATCCATGTTATAGGTATATTTTAAGGATTTTTTGTTGTTGTTTTTTCACAGAAATGCTTACACAGATTTTAGATCAAATAGATACGTTTTCTGTTCAAGTTACAACTACTTAGCTTCAAAAATAAATTCAAATAAGTGAACACTAAATGACGTTGCTAACTCAGCCTACATAGTTGATGAAATGGCCATGATTCAAGCCTTGAATGAGGATCACTTCAATCACCAAAAGGTTGATTTGAGTATTAAAAGAATTGTACCTACCAAGCCAACAAGCTTATATTAGTGTTTGACAGATATGACTGCATTTAAAAAATTGCCTGGAATGTGACACCGCCCTGTTTCCTATAATATGGTTGGTTTGGGCAGTGGGCAGTGGGCATATCTGTAGCTAAGGCTCTGCGGTGCTGACACTCATCAGACTTAAATGATAAAACATATAAAATCAACCTTATGGTGAGGATTTCTCCCGGGTCATTGAATGTTTTGAGGTGATCCTCATTCAGGATATTTTTTAAACATTAACCTCTGAAACTGTGAAAACTATCCAAGCGTGCCATCTTGTTCATTGGGTTTGGAGAACTGAGGTGAAACAAGGATATTAGTGATAGCTGTGTATTAGGCAATATCATGGCTTCTTGAAAAATAACTTTTATTTTTATTATCGTAAATTTAGTTTAAAAAATGATTCATTTAAAACTATTACATGGGTTGATTCCATTGATGTGCAATTCATTATTCCTTTGATAGAAAACAATGTGGAAAAATAAATGATTATTACCCTCAATCATCACAAACAAATGTTTTAATGGTTACACTTATCTGTTACTAGATGCTTTATATAAAAACCCCTCTGAATTGATGGGCTTGTATTGCTTAGTACTTATCAATATATCAATATTATCAATAATTTTACTGAAATTAGTACCTTACAGAGGCAAATGGATGCATTTCTGTGAAAAGAAAACAACAAAAAATCCTTAAAATATACCTATAACACGGATGTAGTACAGAGCAGTGTATAGTTTGAGTGGTTAAATCGATTTTGGACAACTAGTTATTAATTTTGTGCTTCCTAATAATTTAGTTTTCACTCGTATGAACTTATTTTTGAAGTTATAACTTGAACAGAAAACGTCTATTTATTTGATCTAAAAACTGTGTAGGTTATCTTGTTGAAAAACTAAAGGAAGGTGTTTCAAATCTTATTTTAGTCATTATTGAACTGTGGAAAGTTTTTACAAAAATCAAATTACAGTTAAATTTAACCACTACAAACCTAGTGTCCATATCGGTTTACCCTTTACTGAATTGCTTTAGTTTCCTTAGACAAAATAAAAAAAACAAATTTCAAAGTATTTAATAATATCTATGAACCTATAAGACAGGGGCGTGGCTGGAGATTTGGTGGTGAGATTTGTTATTGTATAATGTTAGTAGAAACGCAGTAAGGGAACTACTATTCATAAAGCTTTTGACCCTCCCCTTCCATTGGAGGCCCTGGGGCAATTTAAAATCGCCACCAACCGCCATTTTCAGCAATGCCCCTACTCTGAGACACAATGTTCATAGATCCTCTGAAAAAACAGGAAAAATAATATAAATTATTATCTTATAGAGCTGTGAAAAAATGACAAAAAAATCCTTTTAAAAAAATGGTCCATAAAGGGTTTAAAATCATCAATATGGTAATTTAGCCCTCCTAGTGTCTTGTTTGGGTTGTCCTATAATAGAAAATCAGGCAAAACAGTGAAATACAAACATTATTGTGGGACAGACCAGGACAAAATATCAATATATGATTTTGAAAAAAGGGTTAAAATGCATATTTGTACACACAATATTCCATTAATAGACAACCATACCTTTCATTTGAAACCATTGGTAGAAAAGGGGTTAAAGCGAATATTTGTACACATTTTAGATGAGTACAAATCCAATATTCCATTAATAGACAACCGTACCTTTCATTTGAGACCGTCTGTTTCTTCATTTTGTTTTACCGCTGGGAGAGGTAGGCCCTTTTTTAAGCCTGGCCGCTGCACTAATATCTCTCCCCACAACAACAGGTGCAAATATGAAAAATGATTCACAATGAGAACCAAAATTGTTAGGGAATTTGAACGAGACAAAGAGAGAAACGAAAAATGAAGCAAAAAGATAAAACTGGAAAAAAAAACTGTCTGTCGACATTTCTGGAGAAAAACACTGAAAATTAAAATAATATTTTCCTGTGGTGCACTTTCAGTTTTTCTTTATTTTTAGTTTCAAAATCAGTTTAAATTCTTTATCTTATTTATGCATCGCTTCTTATGTTTGTTCCAAGTTTTTATTTCTCTTCTGTTTTCCGCAAACAGTGCAAGACAATACAAAATTCTAAATAAATATGTTAAAAAGAAGAAAAAAACAGGTCTGGTTAGTCACTCAATAGAAACCATCACGTAACCAACATGTT
Source organism: Architeuthis dux (assembly GCA_006491835.1). Lineage (NCBI taxonomy): Eukaryota > Metazoa > Mollusca > Cephalopoda > Oegopsida > Architeuthidae > Architeuthis > Architeuthis dux. Next base: position 5,895,723 of record VCCN01006896.1, read on the forward strand.
TGGGGTGATCAATTAAAAAATTGGAAAAAGCAATTATCAATGAATAAGTTACTTCTCTCGTCTTTTGTTGGGCAGTGATTACTAAAAAAAAAAGTCTGAATTTTAAAAACAAACGTGAATGCTGCCGGATACAAACTAAGGAATCAATTTAGCATAAACTTACATTGTAAATTGAACCCCCTTCTAAAAACCTATTTAAGGGAGAATTTGGGAAAAAAAAAGAAGTTTTTACTAGACATAATAATGGGTTAATGTTTAAATTTTCAGCCCTCTAGCACCATCGGAGCAGCCTGTATGCAAGACATATACATAGATAGATAGCCAGCAAGCCAGCCAAACCAACTTAAAAACTGAAGTAACCTATGTTGACAGTTTTGACTGACAGTTTCTAACAAGCATTTTCTATTAAAATAGCTCAATAATTGCACCTGTGAAATTCAACAAAAAATGACTCGGATGATTTATCTGTTTTTAGAAATTATATTTACCTACTAGCAGAGAACCCATAAAAAATGATTGGATTACTTACATATGGATCGGCACTTCTAATTAGGATCAGAGTATCAAATCATCAAAAATGTTTTTTAATTCCTCTTATATATATATATTTTTTTTTTTT
>VCCN01006896.1:5952302-5966254 GCA_006491835.1 Architeuthis dux
TTTGCGCCCATTCACATATGCCGCCAGGGGCGATTCCCCCCCACCCCCACCTGTCATTGCCCTCTTGCTACACCACTGGTTACAGGCCATCAGTTGGCCAGTGAGGCCTATGTGGCGAAAGGGAAGGCTTTCAACAATGGTTGCAGGAGAAGATCTGGCAGCCAGGAGAAGCTCTCGCTTTGCTGTGCTGATCTTTTCTTCTGTTCTTGCTCTGCTGTTTGCTTTGGTGAGGGTGGTTCCCTGGTAGACCTTGCGTCTTGCCATATCTCCCCGTTGGCTGCCTCCGTTGCCCACTGACGATTCCGCAGAAGATGAGGGTCCTTTTTAAGGAGTCTTTGTATTTCTTCTGTGGGGGCCCTTTCTCCACCGACCAGAGACTAGTTTTCCGAACAGGAGGGTCTTTGCGAGATGATGGTTCTCCACACATTTTCTTTGTCTCTCCCTCTCACTCTATACGCTCAAAGTGCGTAACTACAAATGCATACAAAAAATAGAACACGCTAGCATTTAAAGAAGAAAAAAAAAAAGCACCTACACACTCTTTGTTAGATTAGCACACATTTCTTTAGGTGCGTATATGCATATTTGTAATCAGTGCTCAGAGCATTTGCACACACACACACACACACACATACATACACAAAGGACTTTAATAAATAAACAGGCAGGTGCTCCCCTCCCCATGCTTGCAGCACTTTAAGACTTCTCACGCATATACACAAAAGGGGGTCTGCGTACACATGCACGAGTAACACACTTTTGTCGAGCAGACGTTTTGAATTCACAAAACCCTGGCGTTGATCTTACTGTCAGGTGAACTCGACACACTTTGTCTCTTAAACATTTTTCTGAAAGAAAAATTTTAAAAATCGATAAGACTTATAAAAACCACATCTTTCCTATATAAGATGGAGGGGATTTTGTCAATAAAATAAATTCGATTTAAACCAGGGTTTCTCAAACGTCTTTCATTTATGACCCCTTTTGATAAGGCAATTTTTTTCGCGGCCCCTTGCTCGTTGTTATAGCTGTAATCTAACAGTAACTAAACATAAAAGCAAATAAAAACAAAAAAAAATGGCAAAAATGGCAACCTATTTGTAATCTAAAATAGGTTTTTCAGTTAATCTTTATTATTATTGGATGAAGTATTATTTTTATTAAATTTGACTAGTTTTTACTGTCATTCTAATTTGAGTTGTTTTTATACAACTTATTAATTTTGGCCACTGTTTCTATGGCAACGAATGTAAAAACTAGTCAAATTTACTAAAATGTTGTGTGTTACAATACTTCATCCAATAATAATAAAGATTGATTCATAAAAAAGACTACTAGGTCTCATATGTAAAACAACATAAATATGGTGCAGAGAGTTGGTTGTAGGGAGTGAGTTTATAAGTGTGAACCAGCTTCTGCTCATCCATGAAGTCTTTGTGGCCGATTGGTAAAAAGCAGCTAGACGTAAACTAGTCTCCCTCTGGCAATTATATTCTCATCGAAGGCTTACTCTTTATTTTTGCTCGAGCTGTTATTCATTGCTATAGAAACAGTGGCCAGAATTAATAAGTTGTATAAAAACAACTAAAATTAGGATGAAAGTAAAAACTAGTCAAATTTAATAAAAAGTGGTGTATTACAATACTTCATCCAATAATAATACAGATTGATTTATAAAAAAGACTATTAGATCTCATATGTAAAACAACATAAATATGGTGCAGAGAGACGGTTGTAGGGAGTGAGTTTATAAGTGTGAACCAGCTGCTAGGTGTAAACTAGTCTCCCTCTGGCAATGAGGATGTGAATTCGATTCTCACTGAAGGCTTACTCTTTATTTCCGATCGCGTTGTTATTCGTTGTCATAGAAACAGTGGCCCGAATTAATAAGTTGTATATAAACAACTAAAATTAGGATGAAGGTAAAACACTAGTCAAATTTAATAAAATAACTTTTACAGTGTTTATTACAGAAAAAAATTACTTGCTAAAACATAACAAAATTAATTTTTTTAAATTAGCGAATGCAGCATCAAGCCATTTTATAATAAGCACCAGAAGGAGGACATTTTTGTACAGAGATAAAAAAATTTAAAAAATATTCTTAAAAAATGTTTTCAAATATTTCTGCAACCCCCAATAAACTTAAAGCGACCCCTCTGGGGATCAGGGACCCTAGGTTGAGAAGCACTGATTTAAACAAATGAATAATTTTTAACTATTTTTATCTGAATTATATTTATTTTAGCAGTTTATGTAGTCCCTGAGATCACAGATTAAGATTTCTTAATACAAACACATCAAAACTTAAATCCACTAAAATCTTTCTGTCAGCACACACCAATCCTGGTGTAATTGAAATTCATTTTGGATGATAAAAATTGACATTAAACACAGTCGAAAACCTGCTTAAATTACACAAAAGTAATTTTCACATTTTTACAACTAACTTTATGCTATTGAAACCAAAATTAAAACCTTGAAGAAGATATTAAAATTATCGCAAAACATTTTAAAGTCTTTATAAAAACATCCATGACATTGCTACAATTTGAAATGTTTTTAGTACCTACCTAGTTAAGATGAGCAACATATAAATTATATCATTTTATATGTGGTCATATTTTTGGGTTATGTATGCAAAATATAAAAGGTGTATCTGGTCTACAACAAAAACATAGCATGACATGTTTTGCATGTTACAAATCAATGGACGCTAGCTTATATATATTTTTTTTTTCTTTTAAAATTATTTTATATATTTTATTAGGAAAACATATTTTTTTCTTCTAAATTTGGTGGCGACATACTGTAAAAATTTAAATGAATTAGCCCAAAACATTTCAGTAGCGAATGAACAAAACTTTTATATCAGCATACTGAGATTTACAGAGAGCCTTGAAAGCATCTTTCAGAAAACTGACTGGGTGGGAATGGGAATAAACATAGGTGGAGAATACTTAAGCCACTTAAGATTCGCTGATGACATTTCCATGACGTCAGAAGTATCCAAAGAATTACAAAACATGTTAACTGATCTAAATAGGGAAAGTAAAAAAGTAGGCTCTAGAAGAGGTTGATGAATACATCTGCCTAGGACAGGTAATAAAGCTAGAAAAAGACCATTTGAGACATTCTGAAGAGCACCTTGCCAATGTGCTTAAAGCGTAAAGTATACAACGGTTGCATAATACCAGCCATGACTTACGGATGCGAAACATGGAAATTAACAAAACGAGCTGAAAACCAACTTAGAATAGCACAGAGAGCCATGGAAAGAGCAATACTAGGTATAACATGGATAAGAGGGAGGACTAGAGTGAATGATATCATACAAATAATTAAGCAGCAAAAAATGGAGAAGGGCTGGTGACCTAGCAAGAAGAGATGACAATAGATGGGAGGAAAAGACTAACCTATTGGTGCCCATGGGACAGTAAATGCAGTAAGAAAAGACCAGACACAAGATGGAGGGACGAGATAGAAAGGTTTGCTGGTAAGCCGTGGCAGAGGTTAGCACAATCTAGGTCCTCATGGAAGGAGATGGGAAAGGCTTGGACCTATAACGGCTGATCATGATGACTGAGATATGTACTCATCACTCCATTACCTTTCATTTGTTTCTAAAAAGGTGGAGATCTTACAAAATCTAGAAATAAAACCACTAGATTGGCAACTCTGTAGTAGAAGTGGGACAGACATAATACCCGTCTTGGAAACGTTCATGGCAAAAATACATGCTTGCGTATTTGGAAAAATTTATGTAGCACTGGGAGATAGTTGTGCACACTATTGTAACTTGACACACAGTTGAGAATTGCTTCAGTCATCTTCTGTATCAATGAACAAAATATTTCTAGTGGTTTAGAAAAAGAATTGATGAGTAAATACTGAATTTGGCACAAAAAGGTTGTCTGGGTAACATACTTTTGTCTGACTGTCATTCGAATATGCATAAACACCTGCATTACACATACTCTGTCTGTGAACTTTTCTTATGAAGTACTTTTGAGTCTAAAAAAAAAAATTCCACATAAGTATTTTTGTGATCTATGCACTGACAAAATGGCCGCTATTTTGAAAATGACTCTCATAAAATGGTCTAAAGAATAAATACTTTTTTTTATCTTTCTGTTTTTTTGTGAGATCATTAGACTTTTTTCCCCTCTTTGATATAGTTTTGGCTTGAAAGCTGTCAAAAGCTTTTAAAAAGGTTTTTATTTAATATAGAACCATAAAAACATCATCCACTTAATTTGTATAGTTGATTAATATTCATTTTGTGCAGGATAAATAAAAATGCTGATATCAGTATTTTTGTCCTCAGCAGAAAAAAAAGCAAGGGGACTATCATTTGCTATGGGTGTCTGTCGTAGTTGTGTCCTTTTTTCAATTGGATAACTTTGTTATTCCTTAACGCTTTATAGGCCACCCCTATTACTGAAAATATATAACGTTTTTAAGAATTTTATTGCTTGAATAAAAAATCAGATATCTTGGAGTTAACAGTCCTAATAAACAACTAATTGCCTCTCTCTCTCTCTCTTCCCACCGTTTTCTGCCGGGGACCATTTTACTTTTGAGATGGTTTTTTTAAGAAAGATGTTTTTGTTTTTGTAAGTTTCAGCACTCAATATGTATGTTGTGCATCATCAGGAAGAAAGGGATTGTCAATGGTCAGGTATTAAGGCAAGCATTACTGCCAGAACAGGGCTATTATATGTATTACATGAATGCATTGCTGATTTTACTGTAGAAATGCATCAAAAATCAGGAAGAAAGGGATTGTCAATGGTCAGGAATTAATGCAAGTGTTACTGACAGAAAAGACCTTTTATATGTATAATTTTACTCTAGAAATGCATGGGAAATCGGCTAGAAAGGGATTGTCATGTGCCAGGAATTAAGGCTGGCATTGTCGATAGAATAGAGATATCATTGGTTTAAGGTCATTTACAAAAATGCATAAATCAACTGAGCTTACAAATAAAAATGATTTTGATTTTGAAAATCGCTTCTTGAAGAATCAGTTAGAGCTACAAAAGAGAAGTACGGAGTTGTACACGTGAAAACCGTGGAGCAGGAACACACAAGACAGAACACGCTGTGTAGAAAACAAACATCACGCATTTTATTTTGCCATGTGGACCAAAAAAGAGAGACGCCTTGTTTTCAAAACACAAAACATTAGGGGGCAGCTACTATGAAATAATGTGTGGATGGCAGTTTCAGGCTCCGAATCGAAGGATGAGCCTATCGCTTTCCGCATTTCATCTCACCCTCTCCATTCTGGGCTAGTCCAGCTTCATCTCTGCCTCTATTTGTCCTGACAGCCCAAATTCACAATTCCCATCCATCAAAGTGCCTTATTCTGTTCTAATTTTGTTACTGTTGTCATGCGACCTAATTTTGCTACACTGTTGCCATGCGACCTAATTTTGCCAGACTGTTTCTATGCAACCTAATTTGGCCACACTGTTGCCATGCAACTTAATTTGGCCACACTGTTGCCATGCGACCTAATTTTGCCAGACTGTTGCCATGCGACCTAATTTGGCCACACTGTTGCCATGCGACCTAATTTGGCCACACTGTTGCCATGAGACCTAATTTGGCCACACTGTTGCCATGTGACCCATTTGGTCACACTGTTGCCATGCAAACTAATTTGGCCACACTGTTGCCATGCAACCTAATTTTGCTACACTGTTGCCATGCAACCTAATTTGACCACGCTGTTGCCATGTGACCTAGTTTGGCCACACTGTTGCCATGCAACCTAATTTTGTTACACTGTTGCCATGAGACTTAATTTTGCTACATTGTTGCCAAGGTCTATTTTCATTACATTGTTGCCATGTGACCTAATTTTTGCAGTAGTTGCCTTCTGACCCTATTCTCTTACGCTTCCTCAAAAATACCGATATTTGCACATTTTTTTTTTTTAATTCTGCAAAAAATGAATATCCCAGCTACAAAAATTAAGTGGATAATATTTTAATGGTTCCATATTAGATGAAAGCTTTTTTGTAAAAGCTTTTGACAGCTTTCAGGTAATAACAATATCAAAGAAGAAGTCTAATGCCCTGACAAAAAAAAGAAATTGTAAAAGTGAGAAAATAAAAAATATATTTCTTCTTTGGACCAATTTAGGAGTGTCGTTTTCAAAATAGCTGCCATTTTGTCATTGCATAGATCACAAAAATACTTACATGGATTTTTTTTCGGCTTAAAAGAGCTTCTTCAGTAGAAAAGTGAACAGACAGAATATGTGTAATGCAGGTGATTATGCATGTCTGACAGTCAGACAAAGTATGTTATGTGCGTGTACCCAGACACCCTTATGTGAGTGGCGGCTCAGGGCCTGCAGGCTAAAATAGTTTATATCACATGACTGCATTGTCAAAAATTGTTTTGTAATGAAAGGCTGGAAACATAATTAATATCTATATAATACTAAAAGTCAGATTCTATTTATCTGTGACCTTTAAGTACGTAGGTAAACGGAGCATTGTTGCCAGGTTTTGAATTTAAATACCCCTAAAATGCGTTAACTTGGAGAATGCAAAAGAAAAGTCAGGGTGATTTGCAACTGAATAATAATAGTGTGGGGTCTGCTTGGCGCTCACCTCTAGCTTTATTATAATGACCGATTTGTCAAGGAAGATAATTATTAAATCATATAGTAGTCTTCCTAATTTACCTATTTGCAAATGCAAAATGAATCCGTGTTCATTGAGGTCACATCAGATTGCACTAATGTTCTCTCAAAGGGTCACAAGATTGTCTAGGGGTTCATAAAAATACAGAGGACTTACAATATAAGTTTATGCTAAATTGGTCCCTTAGTTTGTGTCTGACAGTGTTCACACTTGTTTTTTGAAATTCACTTTTGATCATCCCTTTTCTGAATTTTTTTTCAGCATTCTGACAAGAGATGTTGGTCATGTGACGGTTTCTATTGAGTGACTAACCAGGCCTGTTATGACTTCATTACATAGGTTTAGGGGTGCCCCCTCTTTTCTCTCCATATGTGATCAGCCATACCTGATTCAAGCATAGCTTGTATGCTGCTCCTTTCTCCAGTATTGTTCTTTGTCTATTATTTTGATTTCATTCCATAGGGTTACGGTCATGTCATCATCCCTCTTTTCTCTCCATACATGATCAGCCATACCTGATTCAAGCATAGCATGTTTGCTGCTCCTTTCTCCAGTATTGTTCTTTGTCTATTATTTTGACTTCATTCCATAGGGTTAGGGTCATGTCATCACCCCTCTTTTCTCTCCATACGTGATCAGCCATACCTGATTCCAAAGTCTTAGCCTACTGATTGGATGTTTTTTTTTCTTAACGGTTCCAACTTTTATTCGCAATTCTCTGTCTCACAAAAATATCCTGTTACAATGGATTTGCCCCTTGCAGGAAAAATTGCAGCTTCTTTTGCGAAAAGTGTTTTTTATAAACAAAAACAGAATTATATTCGGGGAATCTCGAATATCTGAAGAGAAATCCTTAAATAGATGTAAATCAGCGCTTCGGGCTGACATCAGTGAAATCAGATGCAATTAGTTAAGTTTCGCAGCCCTGTAGGCAAAACTCGAGTTGGCATTTTCTCAGAGTTCTTTTTTGCATAACAAAAATAAACTTTTGCAACATAAGCTATTCTCTCTGAAAACAAAACAAAAATCTAACACTGAAATTTCATTAGAACCAACAGATTAAAGACGCCGTACCCCTTCCCCATGTTTAGAACCTGAATCCTATTTTAAGCAGAATCTGGTTGATGTGATCATTGGAGGTTTTTTTGGATAAAGCCTACTGACGCAATTCAAGTCATCACCATTCCTTTATTCTAAGTCACCCACTTCCCCACTGTCCCAAATAACTCTGGTAGATTGTGGTTTGTCGTTTATTCTTGTACATTCCTTGCGGAGCATAGGGCCGCAACCACTATGCTGCGGTTTCAGTAACCGGTAGGTTTTTATGGGATGGAATTGCTAGCTGCACACCCAACCCTCCTCCTTTATCCGGGCTTGAGACCAGCTATGGTGACTGCCAAGCAATAGGTAATCTTCTCTTAGATGGACTGTCTTCATGGGCATTTGTCTCCACCCCCGATCAGGCCTTCTAACTGAGGGCGAGGGGTTTAAACCTTATAGTCAATAAAGGATAATGGTGTAGTACAATTGTTTTATGTAACCCCAACTTAATGTTCCCATATAAAAAGACTGTATTATTATTCACTGGTAACAGGGTTGCCACTAATATATATTCTGAATATATCCTTTTGATGGAAATATATCCTTTTGGCCACTCCTGGAAAAGTAGCAGCGGATGTCCTTGATTGCCTTATAGGGCTAACGGGCTCCAAATGCACTGCTATTTACCCATATCTGGAGGGAGAAGTGGATTCATGCCTTCCCTAAAGGCATTAGTGCAAAGGGGACATAAGACTTAAACTCGGTTAGCCGATTCCATCTGGTAGATTATGCCATGATTAGTTTAGTGTATTAGTGTATTCTCCTTTTGCCACAAGTCTGATGTTGGACATGATTTATTGTCTGTGATTGGAGTTGTTAAAATTGTTTTAATCAAATCAAAATTCAAAGAGAACAGAGAAAGTTCTCCCATAGGAATACATAACAGGTTATCATGGAAGTAATCTGACAGTGTGGAAATGAAAGATTGAGAAACACGTGTTACATCTCAAACATCTTTCTTCTAGAGTTTTGAGAAGGGTTATTAACATTCAAATAATGCATCGGACGATTGAATTCCTTGTTGTTTGTGTTGTTAACACAACATTTCGGCCAATCCATTATTTGGCCTTCTTCAGGTGTAAAATCCGAGTGGTATCCATATTTCTAGACATAAACCTATTGAATCAATGCTGAACAGTTTGCACTGTAGTAATGTTCACTCCAAATCCTTTATTGACGTTATCAGCAGCTTGAGTAGCATTAGGTCCAAATTTGAAAATTAGTCTAACTTCTTGAGTTGACGCCATTGCTGTTAAGGGCTCAAAAAGCACCAATAATAACAAATTATATCTCTATTTATATTGAATCTGCAAAAAAATGCAATTACATTAGTAAATCTTTCACATTAGTAAATCTATGCTAGGCCTGCTGAGGAAGTTATTAGAACCTAACATGTGTGCCATTTCTTTCACATGCTAGACTCTAATAACCTTCTCAGTATTTATTAGAGCCTAGGATGTGAAAAAATCAGCACACATGCTAGGCTCTAATAACATCCTCAGCAGGCCTAGCATAGAAATGAACATCATATGGGAGCCTTTGACAGAAGGGATTTACACTTAAGACCCTAAAATTCCACCTGCTAGTTACACTACTACAGGTAGTGCAAAAGTCATATACTCTAGTTCAGTTGAAGAGGCAGACAAGCAAAATTAGGTTTATAAATCCAAGTTTCCACCGCCAGAGTGTCGTGCGAGTTACATGGCTGAGTGGATAAAAGTGTTGGTTAAGCATATGTAGTAACTTGTGAGGTGGTCGTGAGTTCAATCTCTGGGTTGGGTAGTGCCTGAAAGCCATATATTCTGGTTCAATGGAAGAATTAATTGGTATGAGATATCCTCTGGTATGGACAGCAGAATAATGTTCTCATATACCTCCGTGAATTGAATAAAGGTTTACCAACTATGACAGACACCTACGTTGTGACTATAACAACCAAGATGAGGACACTAGTCCAAGTAAATCAGTGTATAATAAAGATAATTCCATCATCTCAGAAATTCAGACAAAGGCTAAGCAAGTCTCACAAACCACTTTATTATTTACATTATTAGTCAATAACTATATAATAGCATTAGTCACTCAATAGAAACCGTCATGTGACCAATGTCTTTTGGCAGCATGCTGTGTTGGGGGTGATTAAAAAATTGGAAATCAATGAATAAGTTACTTCTCTTGCCTTTTGTTGGGAAGTGATCTGAATTTTTTTAAAAAACAAGCGGATACAAACTAACGGATCACTTTAGCATAAACCTACATTGTAAACTGACAAATTATTATTAATTAAAAACCTATTTAGAGGGGGGAATTTTTAAAAAAAACAACATTTGTTCCAGACATTTCGGAAATGAAAAAAAGCAGAAGAAACATGTCTGGATAGAAACTATCACATGACCAACGTCATCAGGCAGCATGCTGTGTTGGGGGTGATCAATTAGAAAATTGGAAAAAGGGGTGATCAATGAAAAAGTTACTACTCTCACCTTTCTGAATTTTCAAAAAAGGAGGTGTGAATAATGCCAGACACAAACTAATGGATCAATTTAACATAAATTTACATTGCAAATTGAACCCCCCTCACTAGAACAAAAAAACGTTTTTTTCTACATATTAAGGAGATTAATGTTCAAATTTTCAGCCCTCTAGCTCCATTGGTGTGGCCTGTACGCGTAATACATACTTAGCCCGCCAGCCAGCCGGACCAACTCAAAAACTGAAGAAACCTATTTTGACAGTTTTGGTTGACGGTTTCTAATACATACACATGTGTGTGCGTGTGTGCACATAAAAATCACAAATAATATATGTATACATATATAATGAGATGAACACATAAATAAGTTGCTATTTTCACAAAGGTAGTGCCTTTCCACATTACTACTTACTCGACTTGTCTGTGATGTGTGAAATAGACTTAAAAGTGGACACAAACTGGGTGTCTGAACTTGGCTTTGTTCGTTGAGTCCATTTTCAGAGCCAATCATCCACTCAGAAACCCTGTCCCTTCTATTTTGTGCAATGTGTGAAATAGATTTAGAAGTGACAAGCACCCAAAGTGACGTCGCTTACTTCATCCTGCGCTATTTTACACATAGCTAGGAGGAGAGATGGATTCTTGCTATTCCCAAGGGCATTATTGCAGAGTGAACACAAACTGGGTGTCTGAACTCAGCTCGTTGAGTCCATTCTCCGAGTCATTATCCACTCAGCAACCCCAACACCTTCCATTTTTTTACAGTTTTTTATCAATTCAGTTTGTAAACAGTGACAAAGAATCCGAGAAAAGTATTTCCCTTGTTGATTCGCCTCCAGCTATTTGCACAGGTAAACATTGTCAAAATGCTTACCTGGCAGCAATTTTACATAGATATAAGCAGAACTGCAGGTACGTCAGTCGGCCACTCATGGATTATGCAAAAACACAAATCTGGGGATTCATGTGAGCGTGTAACCCCTGGGTTGAATCAGATTCTGGGGTTTCATGCTTTTGTTGCTCTTGTTTACTAACATAGACATAAAAAAATAAGAGAAAAAGACTGAATGAACAATGCTTTTAGGGGGAGAGACTCTAAGTTTGGAGTTATTCAAATTGGTTGGTATTTTGGTCTTTAAAAACTATCATTTATATTCTACAGACGTGAACAGGCTGAGATTGATAGGTAGACACACATGAATAGGCTGAGAGATATAGATAGACACACATGAACAGGCTGAAATAGACAGATAGATAAATAGATAGATATGAACATGCAGAGAGACTTAGATAGGTAGATGTACAGTATGAGATTGATAGCTAGATATACATGTATAGGCTGAGATAGACAGATAGATATGAAGAGGCTGAAATTGATGGGTATATAGACATGAACAGGCTGGTGCTGGGGTCTGCAATGATACTGAGAAAGGTGCTGGAGATTTGAGGAGATTAAAAATTTATTTTTGTTGTTGTGGTGGTGGTGGTGATGGTGATGATGATGATGATTTGAGAGGACTCTAGTGAAAACACAAGACATATGTTGACAGTTTTGGTTGACGGTTTCTAATAGTAATAATGATCTTATAGAAATAAAAGTTTGCCTTAAGTGGTTGAAGGAATCTTTCTCCCTGAAAATCGTGTTTCACCCCAAGAAAACAGTTCTATGTGAAATATATTTCATTGGGCCAGCAGGGCCCGGATGTTTCTGTGTCTTTGTCTTGTCAGATTTAGGTCTGTTGGGAACCCGGGCCCTGTGTTATAAGGGTTACCCCCTTTAAAAATAAAAAAACTTCTGTTTACCCCATCATACTCGGATTTTACACCTGAAGAAGGCCAAAGAATGGATCAGCCAAAACATCACATTTACAATACAAACAACAAGAAGAGGTTCAATCGTCCAAAGAACCATTTGAATAAGAAATACATTTAACTATTTAATTTCTTATTTCTAGATTCAATATCAGCAGCCCCTATTTAGGAACCCAGCTCGATAGGGCCAATTTTCAGCTAGTAATAATAATGATGATGATGAAGACAATGCGATGATGATGATGATGATGATGATGATGAAAAATAGCAACAAGAGAGCGCCAAACAATGCTGGTCATTCTTTTTTCCCAAACAGAAGAGTTTCTGGACACAATAATGACTGTAAAAGCTCTTTTTCTAAATGACCATTTTCAAAGATGAGAATGAAAAAGACAAGTCATTTACTTGTGAACTTTTCGATTGAAAAAAACCCATTGACATATTCGTCAACAGATTACAAGGGAGAAAAGACATAGGAAAGAAGCTAAAGAAATACATCAAACCCCCAAAACAATAATTCTGTGTGTGCTTTTTATACCAAAGAAGTTTAAGTATGTCTGTGAGTATGTGTGTTTGTGTGTCTGTCTGTCTGCATATGTGTGTGTGCTTTTTACACCTAAGTGCTTTTTATACCAAAGAAGTTTAAGTATGTCTGTGTATGTGTGGGTGTGCTTTTTACACCAAAGTATGTCTGTGTGTGTGTGTGTCTGTGCATATGTGTGTGCCTTTTACACCAAAGAAGTGTGTGTATGTGCTTTTTATACCAAAGATGTTTAGGTATGTCTGTGTGTGTGTACTTTTTACACCAAAGGAGTTTCAGTATGTCTGTGTGTGTGTGTCTGTGCATATGTGTGTGCTTTTTACACCAAAGAAGTTTAAGTATGTCTGTGCATATGTGTGTTCTTTTTACACCAAAGAAGTTTGTGTGTGTGTATTTTTTACACCAAAGGAGTTTAAGTATGTCTGTGTGTGCATATGTGTCACAAAAACGAAATTAAAGATGTATGTCTGTCTGTCTAGCAGCCAAGGGGAAAGACAACTACGCAGACACGAAGAAGAAGAAAAAAGTCTGAGACACATCACGTGAACTGGTGCGTTCTGGCGATGAAATACACAGACAACAAAAGATCATAAGCACGATTACTGGGAGGAAAGATGTCTGCGAAAAGTGAAAAGAAAAAAAAAGGTAGAGATTACGAAAAAGGTAGATACTAATGGTGGCTGGAAGTTTGCACAATTTCTACAATGTCTGTCCGGGAAGTTTCCAGCCGTTTGATATTAGCTAAAAGAGAGCCTACCTAGGGCAAAGACGCCGGAGTCCTCCTTCAGAGTACTCCCCTCGGGACCTCACACAACAGACTGCAAAGTCTTCTTTCAGGATTGCCATCAGCTGCCTCATCGCATTCTCCTTAATGTTGTCCATGGTTTGAAATCTCATTGGTAAAATCCAGATGTCACAGGAAGCCAAATCTGGACTGTAGGGGGGTGGGGTTGAGGTGACAGACAGGTGACGATACAATGTTTTACCACAAAACCCTGCATGAGATGTGACAAATAGGCAGGCTCAGTCATTGTGAATGTGATGGTCAAACAGTTAGACAAGCTCACTCAATGGCATCTCAGTGCCAACCGAATAACCCCATGAGAGAGTGTTTGTTCACACATGTGCAGTAAAGTCCTCTCTCATTGGTTGCCAAGTTACATCAAGGCTGCATAACTGGTTCTCGGGATATTCAAAATGGCTGGATACTTTTCGGACAAACCTTGTATTCTTTATCATCTTTGCATTTTTAACCGACAGACTTTCTTCTTCCTTGTCTCCAATGATCCATTCAGACGTAGATGCAGGGTTGCCATTTGGTACTTTTCAAGGCCAAAATTGAGTAAATTTGGCACTGAGCAAA
>VCCN01006896.1:5977932-5993011 GCA_006491835.1 Architeuthis dux
TATATATATATATATATAAATGGCCTCTGTTTTTGTCTCTACAGAAAATGGAATGACACTGGAGTTTCCCCTTTAGGGTGAATGCATGGGCAAAGCATATGGAGATCCCCTCTCGGCCTTGCTGATATAGTCCAAAGGAATGCAGAGAGTAATAGGTTTGGCATCAGCTTGGCTGCAGGAGCTGCCGGAGAGATGTAAAATTTGGCATCAAACTGCCGTAAGGGGGCTCCACTCCCTGGTTTGGAATCAGAGTTGTACTTCTCCTAGACTGGTTGCCTTCCGAATGCTAGAGAGCCCAATCTGCCCAGCTATTTTACCCATAGCTGGAGGGGGTGCGGAAAGAGATGGATTCATGCCAATCCCAAGTGCATCAGTGTGAAGTGAACATAAACAGCCTACATACATGCATACGTGGGTGGGGGGGGGTATCTTACTAACCCTCGATGGTAAGTGTAATTAATACTCTACTGTGACTAATGATTCTGGTTCACTTGAGGACCCTTGGGATTCAATTGAATGAGGAAGTGAAAGAGCAATGAAAGAGGAATGAAAGAAGCTTGAATGAAAATGAATGAGTTGTTGAGAAATAAAAGGTAAGAAAAAGAAAAGAAAAGTCGTCGGGTTGGAGTGTTTGTTAAATGTTTAATGTCGAGTTTGTTGCCCAGGAGACGAGGAGAGCACAATGCACCACAATAAATGAGTCTACTCTCTCATTAATCTGGTTCTGGCATGCAGATTTGCATATATATTTATATGTTTGCATATGCATATACTCCCTCTCAATCTCTCACTAGGCATACACATTTATATAGGTAGACTGGCTGCTGCAGGGTCAAACTCCACTCCTAATTCTATTCAGACTGAAGATGATTACTGCAACTGTTGTATTGTATATATAAAAAATAAAAATTTATAAAAATAAACTATGAAAATGAAAAATACTTTCAGTTTCAATGTTCTAGACATTATAAAATATTAAAATTCTAAAAGCTTAAAAATTTTAAAAACCTTAAAATCTTTAAATTCTAATGAACGTAGTTCCACCTTATTTGTTGGATTGACGTCTGCCTCCTGATGGTTGTGCATCTTACAGCAGTTTAGGCCATTTTCAACATTGCCCTTATAAAATATTAAAATTCTAAAAACTTTAAAATTTAAAAAACCATAACATTTTAAAATTCTAATGAATGTAGTTCCGCTATTGTGTATTGGATTCACGTATACCTTCTGATGGATGTACATGTTACGGCTGTTTAGGCCATTTTCAACATCCCGATTGCCCTTATAAAAATCTATTTCTTTTTTTGTATAAATGTAATCATTTACTAGAATCAAATAAGCCCTTGCATATCTGTAAGATAAATTTTGTAGATATGTAAGACATATCAGTTCAGCTCACTTGGTAAGAGACCAGCCTACCAATCAGTTGGTTGTAGTTTCAAATCACGCTACAGGAATGTTAATTTTTACTCCCATAAATTTGGTGAGGATTGTTCCTGTTGTTCTTGTCACGGTAGGAAAACAAAGTCAACTCCAGACTTTGTACGGCATATATCATCATCATCATTATCAGCCATCATAAGTCCAATGCTGGACAAAGGCCTTTCCCAGCTCCTTTCATGTCAACCATGACTGTGCTAACCTCTGCCATGTCTTACCACCAATCATGTCTATCTCATCTCTCCATCTTATGTCTGGTCTTCTCCTACTGCATTTGCTATCTCTACAGCATATGAAGGCATGCATATATGAGGAGCTTCAAACAATTATTTCTCCGAACCTGTGCGAGCAAACAAGGCACAGATTTTGGCGAAATGCGTTTCATTTTCAATTCTTTGGTTAGCATTCACTGACATGAACACCAAGACAAACCAGTTACATCAGATATCTCATTGATGGTTTGACAACAATCTTCATTGATTGTGTGGTGAACTTTTTCAAAATTTTCGGCATTTTGACTTGTTGAAGGTTGGCCAGATCATGGTTGGTCTTCTCCATTTAACCACATTTGGAACAGGAATACCAGTCGTAGGAGAAGGCCTGGCAAATAAAAGGGGATTCCGATTTACACACACACACACACATATATATATATATATATATATATGAATGAATGAATGGCTTGGCTCCGCGAACAAAGATTTTTTGTGAAGGGTATTCCACAGCTTTAGGACTATAGACGGCGGGGCCGGTGTGTGGGATAACCTTTCAGTCTGAGCAGTGAAGTTTTAAGGTGAAGTGCAACTTGCCCATGGCCGACCCCACCCTTTAAACCAAGCGTTAGCATCCTATGGACCACCAGAGTGGCGCGAATAGGAGCAGAGTTCATAGGTCGTAGGTTTGGCAGGAGTGTCCTTCTCCTGGCAGATGCCGGAGCTAGCTATGGGGATATGCCGCCTCTTTGTGGGAATGTCCCGACAGTAAAGTTGACCTGCTGTTAAACCACAGGACATGAACATTCCATAGTTTGTAGATGCTGGAGCTTGCTATAGAGTTCTACCAACCGTTTGAAGGAGAATCAGGACAGTACGGCTGTCTGCAACTTTAAGCACAGATCCTGGACACTCCAACAGAAGCAGATGTGCGCTGACTGTGGAGGTCTGCTTTCACCTCAGAGCAGCAACTCGACAGTATAGCGGCCTGAACACATTTGAGCCCAAGTCAGAGTCACAACTGAGGAAAAAAAAAATCCATATCTACTTATTAAGTTTTAACTTAGTGTGTATATATCAGTAAAGTTAAACATTTAAGTGTCAGCTAGAAATGAGAAATCTGGGAAAAGCGTGTAAGTAACAAAACATTTTATTGAATTCCACAGTATATTGTCTCTCTCTCTCTCTCTCATATATATATCTCAGGGTCTTAGCTGGGAATTTGATTTCCCCACCGTTTTTATAGGATTGGTAAGTTTTCCGAAGTCCACATTCTTGTATTTGTATTTGTATTTATTTTGTATTTTAAAAAATGTCAAAAATGATCAAAAAAATGCCAAACATTACCAAAAATACACTAAAAATGGTAAAAAACATGCCCAACTTAATTGGGAAATTGGAATTAGGTTTCTATTGGGAAAGCTAGTGAGAACACTGGTTAACATCCTGTATATATACACATACATGTGTGTGTGTGTGCATAAAGAGACCTTTTTAACTCTGAAGTTAGATTACTCTTAACTGCCAAAACCAGCTAAGATTGCATTTTTAATTCCAGCTAAAAATGGAATTTCTTTGTTTGGCTTGGAAGTCTAGATGATACAAACATATATACACACACATACATATATATATATATATATACACACACACAAGCACAGACAGAGCCATGAACAGGAATCAGGTTGGTTGGGGGTGGGGTGAGGGATGATTTAAGTGTCGGAGGAGCACATAAGGTAATGCAGTACGTTTATTGATTTGTCATCTGAATTTCTCTGCATTATAAGAACCCCGTAAAAAGAAAGTGTCAGGAAATGCTCGATCTTATCAGCAAGACACTAATTTATGTCGGAGAGTGCTGGGGACTGTATTATTCCCCTAACATATAAGACGGATGATTGATAAGTTCATTGGGCTTAGGTACAAAGACATCAGTTACATAGTTCCAATTAAATCCATATACAGTTCAAGTCTGCTCGGATAGTGCAATGGTTAGCATGTCTGCCTCACACAAACAAGTTCCCAGATTTGATTCCCAGAATGAGCTAAGAGTGTGGAAAACTAGGACAAATTTCCCTGTACACTCGAAGCTGTGTGATTAGGGTGGAGCTATCCCTTTGGTGGACTTGCATCCTGCCTGTTAGACTCTGTAGATCCACTTGTTCACTGTCAACTTGTATATAACACAATATAAATGCATACACTTCTTGGGGTCGTCAATTCACTTTTATTTACACTCAAACATTCACGTCTACACGCTAGGACACCAAAACCACTAACTAATTTGAACACAGTAGAATATTAGAGAAAAGGGACTCCCAAAATGGAAGAGTTCCACTACTGATCATAAACAAAGAAAGATAACAGAGTTATCTTTCTTTGTATATGATATATTAACATATTGACACTGGGTGGTCATAAAAACTTGTAGGTTTCCCTTTGATGGACTTGCATCCTGCCAAAGGGGTGATCATAAAAACTTGTAGGAATAAAGTCCTGGTCTCGACCAGACTTGAAACTTGCAAGGATCACTAAGCTGACACATGCAAAGGGAACCAGGATATTGCCACCGGCTGTTTATACACCAATGGGAGTTTTCTCATAAGAGACAAACGCTTTACTTACAGTTCAACTCTTTGAATGATTACAACAGAAATTTGAAGTTCATAACTATTTTATTTTTTCTCTTTGAGACAATTGAAACTTGAGAGTCATCAATTGTTGGGAAATGGACACACTTCCGATCATCATATTTTTTTGTTGCTAAAAGGGAAGACTAATGAACAGGTAATGACGATGCTGTACTAGGTGAACTTTGACCAAATCTATCTTAGAATAAAGACTCATAATTGGCTCTTTAGACGAGGGTTGCTGTACGTCCGGTTTTTTTTCCCCCCCAGACATGTCCTCCATTTACGTCTCGTAAATCTTATTCCGGAAGGAATTTTAAAAATTCTTCAGAAGTTCGGAATTTCAGCTCCCATCATTTTCTCCAAGGAAAAAAACAAAAAACAAAACAGAGAGAGAGAGACTCAAAGAGGGAGAGACAGAAGCTGAGAGAGAGAGAGAGACAGACACTGAGAGAGAGAGACAGACAGAAGCTGAGAGAGAGAGACAGACAGAAGCTGAGAGAGAGAGAGGGGGGGGAAAGTACCTGTACAGTATTGTCAACTTGACAGTTTTAAAAGGCTTTTTCTTGTTCTTCAGTCAAGTGCATCATTATTCTTTTCTATTTGCTATAAATGAAATCTTCAGAGTACACCATTCTTTTCTGATGGCCTTTTTTTGCAACTCAGCATTTGTTTTTCTTGCCCTGCATTTTAGCAATTTTCAAGCACAATTATTTACGTGTATCAACAACTTTGAAGCTGATCGGGAGAATCCTCTTTTTTGGAATGTTCAACCCTATTTTAGTATCAACCTCAGTTAATAAGTGCTTGTTGGCCACTCACCAAATGAAATACGATTCCGAATATGTTTTTATAGGAAGAATTGGATAATTATAAAGACATTTATTAGCTGAGAACCTATATTTGCCCAGTGCCAGTGTGAACGGCTGCTAAACGAGCGGCCTAAATCGTAAATAAAGAAACGAGCAAAGTGTAGGATTAATAGATTCCTGCCTACCATGAGAACTTTGTTAGCTCAATCGGTAGAGCAGAACATGCTTATAAGGATGCTTCCAGGATGGATGCAAGTGCAATTCCCACATGGAACTCGTTTCTTTATTCACATTTACGATTTAGTGTTGGGGTGATCAATTAGAAAATTGGAAAAAGGGGTGATCAATGAAAAGGTTACTACGTTCACCTTTTGTTGGGCATTGACCACTAAAAAATCTGAATTTTCAAAAAAGAAGTGTGGGTGCTGCCAGACACAAACTAAGGGATCAATTTAACATAAATTTACATTTCAAATTGAACCCCTGCACTAAAAACAAAAACGTTTTTTCTACATATTAAGGAGTAAATATTTAAATTTCCAGCCCCCTAGCTCCATTGGTGCTGCCTGTATGTGTGATACATACATAGCCAGCCAGACCAACTTAAAAACTGAAGAAACCTATGCTGACAGTTTTGGTTGATGGTTTCTAAAAAACGAATTGCTCAAAAGAAAGAATAACTTTTAGAAGATATGGTTCGCAGTGGTTCATGTCAATATGTTAATATATCATATACAAAGAAAGATAACTCTGTTAGCTTTCTTTGTTAATGATCAGTAGTGGAACTCTCCCGTTTTGGTGACCTTTTTCTGATAATTTACTGTGCTCAAATCAGTTTAGCGGTTTCAGCATCCTTGCGTGTAGACGTGAACATTCGAGTATAAATAAAAGTGAATTGAAAACCCCAAGAAGTGAATGCGTTTATATTGTGTTATTTAAAAGTTGACAGCGAACAAGTGGATTTACAGAGTTTAACAGTTCTCAGGAGTCCCAGGTCACAATCCTCCCCTTGCGATCCCAGGTCTTCTCAATATTTCCCACATCTTGAATTGTCATCTAGTAATTCTTTTCATCATTATACGTTCCTCCCCCAACTGAAATTGATCCCCAATTCCTCCCCTGGCTAAAATTTTGCTCCTTAGGAAATTCCTCTCCTGGGAGCCAAGTGGCTCCAGTTTGAGAATCACAACTCATTATATGTTCCTCCCCCAACTGAAATTCCTCCCTGGCTAAAATTCCGCTCCTTAGGAAATTCCTCCCCTGGGAGCCAAGTGGCTCCAGTTTGAGAAGATTTCCTCTTTTCAGTAAAGATCTACTTTCGTTAACCAAATCGAAAAAAAATTGAAACAATTTTTTTTTGCCACTACTTTTTGGTGCTTTTAATCTGCTAGACCCTAACAATCTTCCTGGGATTTTTCAGAAAAAATGTTTTTTAAGGTTTTACGAGGGGGGTTCTATTTACAATGTAACTATATGGTAAACGGGATGTTACTTTCCGTCCTGTGTACGGAAGTGAGGCTTCGATGTAGTCGGTTACATCCCTTGTGAGGCTTCTTTGATATTTTAATGACAACCTTTCTGTGCTTTCATTAAGGTTTTTTGGTGGGGTTCACACAGGGCTGCCCGAGGGTCATACACACACCCTCAAGCAGCCCCGCGTGGCCCCCACCAAAAAACCTTAATGAAAGCACAGAAAAATCGTCATTAAAATATCAAAGAAGCCTAGTTAACAACCTTTACAAGGGAAGTAACAACATGCTTCAAAGCCTTACTTCCATATAATGGAGAGTAACAGTCCTGTTTACCTTACGTTTACATTGTAAATAGAACCCCCCTCGTAAAACCTTAAAAAACATTTTTTCTAAAAACTAACCACTTCTACGAAGATTGTTAGGGTCTAATGGATGAAAAAAAATAGAAACAATTTATTTTTTGCCAGAAATTTTTGGACTTGGTTAATGAAAGTAGATCTTTATCCCTTTTTTAATCTAGCAATTGTTGTGCACCCAGGGTCCCGACTCTTGTGCCGCAACATTCCACACTTACGAAAGTACTGACTGAACTGAGGTTGACCTCTTTCTTTACTTACCTATTCCTTTTTCGCTTTTTCTCCCCACTGACACCAAAGAGACTTCAGTTTCCTTCTTGTCTCATCGGAGACCAATTTGGCATATCACCTAATGATGGATGGAGAATGTACCTACAGAGACATTCTGAAACTAGAACACACCCAGAGAGTGCATACCACTGCCAACGCTGTACACTAACTAAAACACTGAATGAAAATCAGTACACATACTACGATGCAGGGGAGGTAACAGTGCAAGACTTCCACGTGTCGGACTATTGCCTTAATATATGGAAAAACATCTCTCAATTGAAAAAGAATTCCGGGATCCCCCCATAGCATATGGCCCACCCTTCCACAGAATGTCATTGAAATTAATGGAGAACTTTTGGAGATATTGTGTGTACAGACAGACAAAAATGAGTGAATACATATACCTCTACAATTTTGTTGGCAGAGGTAAAAAAAAACTATTCAATAAGAAACCTGCCATGCTGCTGCCCTTCACTACATAGACTGCTTAAGACACACACTGAGAGTTCCAGTTTAATTAATAGCGATATCAGATCTCCACTACTACCACAGATTTGTTGAGAAGCTTCTGTTCGCCACACTTGCAAGTGAATACAGGCATCCCCCATTATAACGCGGGTGTTGGGGTCCAAGAAAGCCAAAAGCATTATAACACGGTATTGATGTCTAAGAAAGCCAACTGCGTTATAAAGCGGGTGTTGCGGTCCAAGAAAGCCAAATGCATTATAACATGGGTGTTGCGGTCCAAGAAAGCCAACTGCGTTATAAAGCGGGTGTGGGGTCTAAGAAAGCCAACTGCGTTATAAATCGGGTGTTGGGGTCCAAGAAAGCCAACTGCATTATAATGCGGGTGTTGGGGTCCAAGAAAGCCAACTGAATTATAATGCGGGTGTTGGGGTCCAAGAAAGCCAACTGCGTTATAAAGCAGGTGTTGCGGTCCAAGAACGCCAACTGCGTTATAAAGCGGGTGTTGGGATCCAAGAAAGCCAACAGCGTTATAAAGAGGGTGTTGGGTTCCAAGAAAGCCAACTGCATTATAAAGAGGGTGTTGGGGCCCAAGAACGCCAACTGCATTATAAAGCGGGTGTTGGGGCCCAAGAAAGCCAACTGTGTTATAAGGCAGGTGTTGGGGTCCAAGAAAGCCAACTGCATTATAAAGCGGGCATTGGTGTCCAAGAAAGCCAACTGCATTATAACGCGGGCGTTGGGGTCTAAGAACGCCAACTGCATTATAAAGAGGGTGTCGGTGTCCAAGAACGGCAACTGCGTTAAAATTCAAAGGCAGGTGATAGATGAAAGACAGCAAACATTGTCCATCATATAAAAATTAAGTGAGATTTGAACAAATAAACAAACAAATTTTTGTTCATTGACTGCTGAAATGTTTATGTTCATTTCATTTTTACAGTCGGTCTGCCGGCGCAAGTCAAATATATTTCTTAGTGGGGGTGGGGTGGGAGTGGTCACCTCTGTCATCAAATGGGCTTACGGTGTAGTAAACTAGCACTCGGCCCGAAATACTGAGCTTACGGATTCAAAGGGAAATTCTTGTAGTGAAGAAGTGGAAATAGGCTTGCCCATAGCAAGAAGACCACGCATGGCCTGCTGTCTGTTTTGTGGAAGGTCCAGGAAGCAAAAGCCAAATGAACGAGTCGTCAACAGATATAGATGAGGTGGAGCATCAGTGATCCATATATGGAGCACTAGCAACCCGGGTGTGACAAGCTTTTGGCTATAAAAGGCCAGGTGGCAACAATTCGTCAGTCGGTGCTAGGCTTGCCTATCAAAGCTACGTTGGACTTGTACTCGTACTTATACGTTGTAGCATCTTGAATTTCATGACAGTGGTGATAGCTTACTGGTGATAAGCAAGGAGGTGTCCCTTGAAGGTTTCATTCCAGTGCTGCAACTTTGACGTGCCGTTTGACTTATTGCATCGAACTGTGTTTTCCCTTGGAAACTACAATTCTTGCGGTTTTCCGGATGAGTGACCGATAATATAGGTAAAAATGTTGGGGTCCACCAACCATCCGTGTTACATTGTGAACTGCGCTATAACACACCACATTATATCAGGGGACTTCAGTATCATCAAAATTAACCCCCTGAAGAGGTTTTATGCAGCCAAGTCCTCAACAGTAGAAAGATATCTCTCTCTCTCTGTGACATGGGTGACCAAAGTTGGATTATCTCTTAGAAAGGTGCAATCAACTTCAATTTTAGACCTTTATTTCCCATATGAAGATACAAAAATAGTCCACTCGGATAGTGTAATGGTTAGCACATCTGCTTAACATGCAAAAGGTCTTGGGTTCAATTCCCGGTATGAGTGAACAGTGTGAAAAACTCTTCATTAGGACAACTTTCCCTGCGCACTCAGCAACTAATTGAGTACACTCAAAGCTGTGTGATTAGTGTGGAGGTATCCCTTTGATGGACTTGCATCCTGCCAAAAGGGTTAGGTCATAGGTCATAAAAACTTGTAGGAATAAAGTCCTGGTCTCGACCAGACTTGAAACTTGCAAGGATCACTAAGCTGACACATGTAAAGGGAACCAGGATTTTGTCACCGGCCGTTTATACACCAATGGGAGTTTTCTCATAAGAGACAAACGCTTTACTTACAGTTCAACTCTTTGAATGATTACAACAGAAATTTGAAGTTCATAACTATTTTATTTTTTCTCTTTGAGACAATTGAATCTTGAGAGTCATCAATTGTTGGGAAATGGACACACTTCCGATCATCATATTTTTTTGTAGCTAAAAGGGAAGACTAATGAACAGGTAATGACGATGCTGTACTAGGTGAACTTTGACCAAATCTATCTTAGAATAAAGACTCATAATTGGCTCTTTAGACGAGGGACTGCCAGACGTCCATTTTTTTCCCCCCAGACATGTCCTTCATTTACGTCTCGACTAGACTTGAGACTTGCAAGGATCACCAAGCTGATGCATGCAAAGTAAACCAGGACGATGTCACTAGCTTCTGTAGTCCATTAGGAGATCTCTCTTAAGAGACGGACGCTTTACCTTTTTTTTACGTATAAAAATATATGCAAGGTCTGTCCGGAAAATATCCAGCCATTTTGAATATCTGCATGAACTGATATTCTCCCGTGGGGTTACTCAGTCAGCAAAATGATACAAGGTCTGTCCGGAAAGTATCCAGCCATTTTGAATATCTTGACAACCGATTGCGCAGCCTTGATGTAACTTGACAACTTATCAGACCTTACTGCGCATACATGAACAGATAGTCTCCCGTGGGGTTACTCAGTCGATAGTGATACGCCATTGAGTGAGCTTGTGTGCTGTATGACCATTACACCCACAATGATAGAGCGAGTAGGTAAGCTAATATGCACCAACTTTTTTTTTTGGCAAAACATTGCATCACCCAGGTCTAATTTACAATGTAAGTTTATGCTAAATTGGTCCCTTAGTTTGTGTCTGGCAGCATTCATGCTTGTTTTTTTGAAATTCAGACTTTTTTAGTGATCACTGCCCAATAGAAGGCATTGATTGATCACACCTTTTTCCAATTTTTTAATTGATCACCCCCAACATGCTGCCAAAAGACGAGTTTCTTTTTATTGCAGCTTTACTAAAACCATCCCTCTATGTCAGTGAGTAAACAGCACAGATTAAAAATGGTTGACAAAGCTTCGGCTGATAAATTCTTGTGTTATTCTAGATATAAATACAAGCACAAGTAGTGCCCTTTCGCTGTCTATGGCTTCAGCCACCCCTGCCTAAGCTCTACATATCATATTACTGCTTACCCATTTACGATATGTGAAATAGACTTAGAGGTGACAAGCACCCAAAGTGGCGTCACTCACGACACCCTGCACTATTTTACCCATAGCTAGAGGGAGAGATGAATTCATGCCTTTCCCAAGGGCATTAGTGCGAAGTGAACACAAACTGTTCCGGCTGGGGTTTGATCTTGTCTTGCCGAGACCATTCTCCATACCTTTATCTGTTTTGACACCCTGCAAGATGTGTTACACTCAAATCCCCAGCATTTTGCACTGAAATACCACAAGCATTTACTATGAATGGAATTTAGACAGATTGATGAGAAGTCAGAAAAATTAATCTTTTCTCTGTCACCAGCAGTGATTAATTATGCAGACTTTATATTTCACTAATTAATCCCTGTTAAAATTATCCATTATTTGATTTGAGAATGTATAGCAGTCATTCACACCGGTGCCGAGCAAATATAGGTTCTCAACTAATAAAATATCTTTATAATTATCATATTCTGTCGGATATAAAATTAGCCATTATTTGATTTGATTGTTTTGTTTAATAGCACATCGACCCTTGGTGGGTCATTCAGTGCCAAATTCAGTAGGGGGGGGGGGGAGATCCCATGTCCCCGTGACTAGAGACTTGAGGGGGGAGAATCCCAAATCCCTGTCAATGAGACAAATGCCACAAGGTCAAAAGCTTCTCAGGATGAATCCTGAGCATGCTAATGGTGATCGCCTCCCGACCAGCTGGCCAAGATATCCTGTGCAACTTCTCCCAGGTACCCGAGCATGCTACAAGGACTACCGTGGTTCTCTGAACTTCGAGGCCATGGCATTTACGAAGCACAGATACTCCACTTTGATCCTAGCCACACCCAAGATATCCTGCGCAACTTCTCCCAGGATGATACCCGAGCATGCCACAAGAACACCCGAAGGGCCGTGGTTCTCTGAACTTCAAGGCCATGGCGGTTTTGAAGAACAGATACTATACTTTGATCTTAGCCAAAAGGCCATCTATCGATTATTTGATTTCATACCATAGATAGATAAATATGAGAAAACATGAATAACCTAAACCCAGAAATAAACCAGTGTTGTGGGTAGTGGTGATTAATAAACCAGTGTTGTGGGTAGTGGTGATTAATTATGTACACTTTATATTTTAACTAGTTAATCTCCGTTGGTGCACAGGATGTGTTGCACCGAAATACCACAAGCATTTACTATGAATGTAATTTAGACAGATTGACAATCTTAATGAGAAGTCAGAAAAATTAATCTTTCTTGTATCTTTTTCTCGGTCATCGCGAAAAAATTCAGCATTTTTCCCCCTCACAATAATTAATCACCACTACCCACAACACTGGTTTAAATACTGTTGCTGGGTTTAGGTTATTCATGTGTTCACACATTTATATGTATCTATGTATCCAGACTTTGCCCAGCCCTAACCGTTCATAGTAGAAATTTGAAATTTCGCACACACGCACTCCCTTCAATGAGTAGGGAATATGTTTTTTGAAAATTCCCCACAAAATAGGTTTTTAGTAGGGTGTTCAATTTACAATGTACGGTTATGCCAAATTGATCCCTTAGTTTGTATCCAGCAGTATTCTCACTTGTTTTTTTGAAAAATTTGACTATTTAGTGATCACTGCCCACCACCACTGTTTAATTTACAAGGTAAAAAGAAGCATATATAAGTGGCAGTGATTCATAATTTCCCTTGGAATGCTAGTTTTAGTTAGTTTGCAATATTCTCTATAAGGTTTTGTCTCAAGCCCCCTCCACCCAAAGTCATCTTTTTGTTATTTGGGGTATTGATCCCTTGTTCACTTCTTAGATATGCATAAATACGCTATATTATAGGATTTTGGGTGCAGTCTGTTACGGCATGGCTGCCATCAAGAATATTGACACCATTCTGAACTTGAACGATATCAAGCCCCTTTGTTCACTTTTTAATTATACATAAATGGACTCTATATTATAGGATTTGAGGTGCATTCTGTTACAGTATGGCAGTCATTAAGAATATTGAGACCATTTTGAACTGTATCAAGTCATATTCTTAGAGAGGAGCGAAGGAGCAGTAGACATTTTATGGGTCACTTGCCTATTCTTTCGAAGCTTGGAGGTCTGATACTTGTGGTGGCAGCTTGTGGACAAAGTGAGTGCACATATTAGTCTGTTTAGATCCTATGAACTTGACAATCTGATGGAAACAATGCTGCCTTATGTTGGGGAGTCGACTTATCTGTCAAATATTGAACTAAACTTGAATTAACACCTTAGTTTGGGGGTCAAATACATTAAATACTGGCCGCCATTAAGAATATAGAGGCCATTCTGAATGGTATCCAGTCATATTCTGAGAGGCCTGTGGAGGAGCATTAGACATTTTATGGATCACTTGACTATTTCAGTGTTGGGTACCAAAAATGATTCACTATTTCTTTTTCTAATCTTTTTAAAAAAATTTTTTAAATTAGATTTTCACCCAGGAAAAGATATCCAAAAGATAATTTGGGGGGTGGGAGTTCTGAGATTCTTACCTAGTAAATTCCCTTCCAGTAATTTGCTGTTTATATTTGGCGGCATTTGCAAACTTCCCCATTTGCCTGACTTGTTCAATGTTGCTTAGTTTCTTCCATTTTCAATGTTAAAATCAAGAAACGGAAATACGATAATTTTGAGAACGTTTAAAAAAATGCATACTGATATGACAGCGATCACAATACAATCAAAAGGGATCTTTTTGAATGGAGTTAGCTAAAACTAAATGCTCCTAATGCCATCTAACAACAAAAACAGAACAAACCTTTTTGGTCAACCCGGTATATCTACCTTGGAAATGCCCTTAAAGGAATTTGCTGTCTATATTTGATGCAATTCACTAACATTGGCTGTTTTATTACTTTGAATGACTTGTTCAATATCTCTATTGGCCACTATTAACATTTATGATCTTCTGACTTGTCATCGTCCGTGAAAGGTCACGTGTGCAGCAGCAGTAACATGTCTCCTCCTGTACCCAATTCTCAGAAGAGAATTTTATCATGGATGATTCTCTTCCTATCTTTTCTTTGAAACATCTAACTACAATTGAAGACATCTGTGTGTGTTAGTATGTACCGCGATTACTTGGCAACTAGCCATTATACAAAGTTGACATTCACCAAATATAATTGCACACAAGGCAGTGCAGTGTCAAGTTTGAAGTTCTTTGGATCAGCAGTTGTCGAGAAATCTATGCACCGCGATTACTTGACAATTTATAGGAAGTTGACATTCGCCAAATATATTAGCACACAAGGCAGTGCAGTGTCAAGTTTGAAGTCCTTTGGGCCAGCAGTTCTCAAGAAATCTAATAAAACATTAAAAATTATAGATCTTTCTTCATAGTTTCTATTAATTATTTCCCTTGACTTCGGCTCTTTAGAATTATCTAAATTTAGATATGAAATATCTAAATTAGCAACAGTGAAGAGAAGTAACCAAAATACTTTGAAACAATAGTTTTGCACAACGGTACCGATACCACATCCCAAAATGTACCAAATACCAGTATATCTATTGTCTACTATTAACATTTATGGTCTTCTGACTTGTCATGGTCCATGAAAGGTCACATGCCCTGCAGCAATAACATGTCTGCTCCTGTACCCAATTCTCAGAAGAGAATTTTACCTCGGACGATGCTCTTCCTATCTTTTATTCTAAGATTTCAGTTCAAAGATATTTCTATTAATTGACTCATTGAGACAGATCTTATGCAAAAGACTATGGAAGATTTTTTTTTTACATAGGGAAAAATGAAACAAAAGGAAACGAATGAAGAGAGAGCAGCTGTGAACAATAGTTTTGTAACAATGGTTCCGACCACAAAATCGAACCTGAGACCTCTGCCCAGTCACAGCCTGTGTTGCTGCGCCAGACACTTCGCATACGGGCACTTAGATCATTTCAGAATGTGATATAAGTGGCCGATTATGAGGAGTGGGCCAATTTCGGTTTTGACTAAGGTCAGAAGAACGTTGTTGGTGTATAGTGATTCAAGAGAAAATAGTTTGTTTTCTGGTGTCGTGCTGGGAGAAGTTCCCTCCGAAGAAGT
>VCCN01006896.1:6032655-6043032 GCA_006491835.1 Architeuthis dux
TCTTTAGGCCTACTTTTTTTAATTTCCCTATTGACTAGGAGGGGATGCAAATAAACATAGACGGAGAATAGTTAAGCGACTTAAGATTCACCGATGACATTTCCAAGACATCGGAAGCATCCAAAGAACCACTGTCATTGCAGGAGTTAAATTCAGAATTTCGTCAGAGGTGATGGATTCACAAACAGTTCACATTGCTTCCCAAAGTTCATTCTGGGATGAAAATTGCTTACTGCCCATGTAAAGGTGCCATTTATCGGAGCTCCAAAGATGTTCAATAGGGTTCAAATCTGGTGAACATGCAGGCCACTCCAGAAGTCGGTCAGTTTTTAAACCCCAATTTAGCCAAGTATTCAATGGTTGAGATGGAGCCGGAACATTATTGTGATGTGCATAAATACCACTTTCTGTTTGAATGCCAGTGTCTTCCTTTTTGAGCCATGTTTGAAAATTGGTCTTTACATCGACTTCTTAAAGACCAACCTTCAGATGTAGACACGAGGCACATGTTTGACCGAAATTTTAACGACACCAGGACCATTAGTTTCACAATTGCTAATTCATGACCCGTCTCTTTGCTGACAGTTAACATAAGTGTACAACAACAGGCTCGGCTGATAGCGATGAGGAGAGAAAAGAAAGTTAGATAGTTTGATAAGGAGGAGAGAAAGGTTAGGTAGTTTGATAAGAGGGTACGAAGGGTAGAGAGAAAAATTAGGTAGTTTGATAAGAGGGTAGGAAGGGAGGAGAGAAAAGTTAGGTAGTTTGATAAGAGGGTAGGAAGGGAGAGAAAAGAAAGTTAGACAAGACTGGCTGCTGCTGGGTCAAACACTACTCCAACTTCTATTCCGATTGAAGATGTTTACTGCAAGTTTTGTATTGTATACATATTAAATATGATAAATTTTCCCTAATTTCTAAGGTTGTCAATTTAGCTTAGTTAGTAAGGCAACAGCCTAGCAATCGATAGGTCGTGAGTTCAAATCACAGAAGGGGAAACAGGGATTTTACATATCGGTTTACACCCCAAATTTTGGTGAGGATTGTTGTTCTTGTTACGGAAGGAAAGTAAAGTCAAGTCCTGACTTTGTCTTGGAGTTTCACAATCGTTTAATAAGCAGGTAGAAAGGAAGAAGGAAGAAAAGAGAGTTAGGTAGTTTAATAAGAGGATAGGAAGGGAGAGGGGCTGGTGGCTGCTAATGATACTATAAGTGTGACAGACACAGCTCTTATTATATATATATGCTGATTATTATTAATCATTCAACATGGTCATTACCAATCCCTATTTACTGATAACATAACAAGCATGATCATTACCAATCCCTATTTACTGATATCATTATTAATCATTCAACATTATCATTACCAATCCCTATTTACTGATATAACTATGATCATTATCAAACATCCAACATGATCATTACCAAATCCCCATTTACTGATATCATTATTAACCCTTTAACATGATCATTACCAATCCCTAATAAGGAGTAAGTGTTTAAATTTTCAGCTCTCTAGTTCCATTGGTGCGGCCTGTACGCATGATATATGCCATAGCCAGGCAGACCAACTTTTTTTTTAGTGATCACTGCTCAACAAAAAATGACTGATATCATAAAAACTATAATCCTTATTAACCCTTTAACATTCAAAGGCTGATGCGGAGCAGAAAAGAAACAAATTAAATTCATTTTTCCTCGATTTTGACTCAAAACATTGTCACAATGACAAACTGCTAGCAATTATTGATTATCAGGGACAAGATCAAGTTTTTTGCCAGCTTCTGCACAATGCAAATTATTGTCTTCATGTTTTGGTAATGTTCATTTTTTGGTGGCAAATTCATGAAAGAAAAACAGAAATGAATACATAAATTATATATATGTAATCTCCACACACTCGCATGCGGATGCGCCTTTTTAACATCAAGTGAGCGAGTATGTGGAACTTTATAATCGGGGTAGCCATTTTATAGCCATTCCAGTTGGTTTTAGCCATTTTATAGCCAACCTAAAAGCTGTTTGAATTAACCACCATAAAATTGAACAATTTTATAGAGACACAAGGGAAATAACTCTTGTCATCATAAGTCTGGGCACACCGGCCAGAGAAGATTTTTAAAATTGTTTTCTTTATTGAAGAGTAACCCTGTCAGATATCCAGAAATGAAAATGAACAAATGGAACCAACTCATCTATATTTAAGTTCATAAAAGTGATGTCAAAATACAATGGACATAAGAGTAAGGGAATGCATTCCCAGAAATGTATGGTTAACGAGGCTATGGTGAAGCTTTGATGGACATAGCAAGCTGGCAGTTCCTGGGTAGTGGATGTTATTTTTTCTAATTGCTTATATGTAAAAAGTATAGAAAATGGCTATCAAACTTCAAACTTTGCTTTTGTGGCCAGGACAGTGATATTTTGAAATTTACCTATTTCTAATTGTACAACGGGTGAATTTGCATATATTTATTCACATTTTTAAAAAATGACATTTTTTTTCCAAAAAACAGCAACCTATGAATATAACTTAACATTGTATGTAGACTAATGTTAAATAAAAGTGAGTAGTTTTTTAGAGATTTATGACTGTACTGTAATGCACTTTCACGAACCAGACCCCAAAATATAATCTTCCATCATGTTCTCGTTATATGTTGCTTGGTAGCCGCGTTCAAAGTCCAGTATATCCTGGTGGAAGCGCTCGCCTTGCTGCTCCAAATATGCTCCCATGTTCTCCTTGAATTCATCAAGATCAGTGTCAAGGATACAGACTTTGATGGACAGCCTGCAGCCCATTTTACCATAGTTCTTCATCAGGTCCACAGAGCTTTCAGCCTTGTGATTGCCCTGGATGCCCCAAACCACTGTGAAAAAGCTGGACCAAGCCACTTTTTCTTCTGAGTAAAGTTCCTGGCACTCCAGCATCTTCTTTATCTGTGTCAGATGTAGACACCAGTTTTGATCTTTGCCCAGGAAGTACTCAGTGGCAGCATCTGCTAAGATGTACAAGACCTACAAAGCATATTTTGGCATGCCTATCGGGGATCAAGACAAATTCTTAGCACCTCATTTCCCCTAAATTAACATGTATGTACACTAATGTTAAACAAAACTAGATTTAGAAGTGGGTAGTTTTTCAAGATTTATGATTGTACTGTAATTCACTTCCAAAATCCAGACCCCAAAATATAATCTTCCATCATATTATCGCTATATGTTCCTTGGTAGTGGCGTTCAAAGTCCAGTATATCCTGGTGGAAGTGCTCGCCTTACTCTTCCGAATACCCTCCAATGTTTTCCTAAGAATTCATCAAGATGAGTGTCAATAATATGGACTTTGAAGGACAGCCTGCAGCCCATTTTACTGTAGTTCTTCACCAGGTCCAAATAGCTTTCAGCCAAGCGATTGCCCTGGAAGCCCCAAACCACTGTGACAAAGCTGTACCAAGCTCCTTTCTCAGAGCAAGACAAATTCTGGGAATTTCATTTCAGCTGTAATACAACAGTGCAAGACCGTGCTAGATATCTATAGTATAATGAGTATGGATAGTGTGGCGACAAAGTGGAAATGGACTCGCCCGAGGAAAAGCCAAGTGAAATTGCGTATGTAAGACTTTTCAGTTTGGCTCAGTCGGTAAGAGATCTGCCTACCGATCACTTTGTCATGATTTCAAATCATGGTAGGGAAATTTTAATTTTATAAATGTTATTAATTAGAATGAAATAAGCCCTTGTATTTTTAAAATATTTTCGTAGATATGCAAGACTTGTCAGTTTGGCTCAGTCAGTAAGAGAGCCACCTACCGATCACTTTGTCATGATTTTAAATCACAGTAGGGAAATGTTCATTTTATATATCGGTTTGGTTTAATGTTACAGGGCAGACAAATAATGAAGAGTTTACTCGCCTAAATTAGATGAGGATTGTTCCTGTTCTTGTTCTTGTTGTTATGGTAGAAAAACAAAGTCAACTCCAGCCTCCAACTTCTGACAAAATGAAATAACCAATAAAAAAGCAGAAAGCAAAACCGACAACAGGCAGACAGACTAAACTCTGACAAAAGCATATAATGAAGGAGAGGAAAAGAGGAAACTAACAAGAAATGTTGTTGACAAAGAAATAATTGGTCAATATGTAAGTAAATAGCATACTACATATATATATATATATTAATTAAAGACAATGATCATTCGAAGTAACATGTCATTCATGTGTTGTTGGGTTAGGATTGAACTTTTCTTATATTACACATTAAACAATATATCATTTTTGGCGATTATTCCTCTAATATTACATACACTTTGATTTGAACACCTATAACCGACAGTGAAGCGACGTGTTGTAGACTACTAATTTTAGTAATGAAAAGGAGAAGAGGCAAATAAAATAAAGGCCTTAGATAATAACATAGAAAAGAAGGAGAGATAAGTTAATCAAAGAAATAAAGAAAAAAAACTTAGAAAAGTAAGACAAAAATCATGGCCGAAAGTGAAAGTGAAAGTAGAAATGAAACAACCAATAAAAAAGCAGGAAGAAAACCAACAACAGCCAGACAGACTAAACTCTAACAGAAGCACATAAGTGGTTTCCTTTTGAGAGAGAGACAATTTGACTGTCTGCGAAAGACGCTCTAAGCAGGAAAGCTGACATGTCGCCTTGCAAACAGAATTAACAGATTCACAAAACAACATCAAACGCTGACACCCAACATCAAACTAATTCTGTAGACTGGCAAAACGTGAAACGTAAATCTAAGACTTGCCCAAGGTATTAAGGCTTTGAAAACTTTTGCAGTTAAAGGCTAATTGTATTATTTTATTTTCTGTGAAATAAATGACATAAATAAAAGATTTTCAGTGAATTTGTACCGACAAAAACAAGATATCTTAAGTCACCTCTACAAACATAAAAAGAGCAGCACATGTGCATGTAAGTATGTGTGCATATGTATATACATATACATATACAGACAGACACAGGGTGAGCATAAATTCGTTCCCTGATTTCAAACATCTAGCATGTTATTAAGAATTGTACATAATCAGGGAAGGACTTTGTGCTCAACACGTGATTGTTTTGTTTAACGGCACATCAACCCTTTGTGGGTCATTTAGTGTCGAATTCTGTTTCTTTTTGAATACACATTTTATGTAGATGAATTATTGTAGGCAAATTTTAGTGGACAGATCATTGTAGGCACATTTTTGTAGACAGTTTGTTGTCAAGGTATGTCGAATCTGTTTTTTATATTTTTTAGTATAGTTTCAAAGGTTATTTTTTTTTTTTAAATAGAGTCTTACGACTTTGGTGAAAGGTTATTTTTTTTTAAACTCGAGGCTTGCGACTTTGACGAAAAGTTTGTTTTTTTAAAAACTCAAGTCTTGCGACTTTGGCGAAAGGCTACTTTTTAAAAACTTGTGTCTTGTGACTTTGGTGAAAAAACAGGTAGCCCCCTATTTTTTTTTGGGGGGGGGGGTCTTACCCCTCTGCAGGGTATGCAGTTGGCATATTCTAGGCCCCACAGACAGAGCCGATATGTGAGTGTGCATCTATATGTAGGTACATGGATAAGACTGCAGCCTAATCAGGAAAAAAGCATTTATTTTTCACAACAAATATTTATTCTTCAACATAATCTACTCAGCTAACAACTATATGTCAAGCTACAGACTTATTGATCCACCCTCATGAATATATATATTTATGCACTGAATTGTTTTTGAGTGGAACAGTCAGGTCACATCCTTTTTAGAAATAAGTTTCTCAGATGGTTACTCACTTGATATTAATTACTCAAAATGTTGCTTAACCTCTTACATCCAAATGAAGTATTTTTTTAGTAAGGTCCAAAGTAGAGAAAACTGAACCCACATTTAACTTTCTTGGACCTCATCTCAAAATTGTTAAGAATTTAGTCACAGAGAATAGAGAGGACATAGTGTTGTATAGCCCTCTTGGTCCGTGGGAGGAAAGTCCTGAACGAGAGGCGATAGACTGTTCCCAACAGGGGAACTGGCCCTGTGCTTCTTTTAATATCCTGGGGTCAATATCCTGCCTACGACCCCTGAACACCCGGTGTGTATGTTTCCAGTCCTGGACACCTTGCAGTTGATATCCTGTTTATAACTTTCAACACCTGTGGGGGTCAAATCTGTGACCTCTGCCCACGGCCGCCTAAATATCCAACAATAGTGCCTATTTTTAAATAACATTGAAAGTATTAGGTTGTTACGCTTGAAATGGGTTTTTTTTTACATCATAGAGAATAATGTTAAAAGTGAAAGATTAAGTGCATTGTTTTGGCAGATTCAACATGAATAGAGATTATAATCCCTTATTATTGGAGGCTTTACAGCCCGTAACACTAATTTTCAAGTACGTTTTCAAATCAGGATATAATGCTGCTCAAGCTGCCATTTAAGTCTGGAAATATGGATACCAATAATAAACCTTGAGGGAAGCACAAACCTGTTCTCCAAACCCAACACTTCTCAGCTGACAGTGTCTAAGCTTAGAGAATTGAGATATGAAGTCTTGCAGCATCCTCCATATTCACCTGACATTTCTCCTACAGATTATCACCTTTTCAAGCATTCTGAACTTCATATCCATAATAAAAGGTTCAATAATAGGGAAGCCATAATTCAGGCTCTCTATTGAAATTGTGACCACTAAACATAAAGAATTTTATAGACATGGCATATTATCATTAGAGGATTGTTAGGAAAAGGTTATTGCTTCAAATGGGTCAGATTTGCATTAAATATTTATTAATCACTTCTACTCACAACACTGGTTTAAATACTGTTGCTGGGTTTAGGTTATTCACATGTTAAGACATTTATATCTATGTATCCAGACTTCGCCCAGCCCTAACCGTTCATAATAGAACATTTTAAATTTTGCACATACACTCCCCTCAATGAGAGGGAAATGTATTTTTTGTTTTTTTGAAAATTCCCCAATATGCAATGTAAATTTATTCTAAATTGGACACTAGTTTGTGCCTGCGTGTTTTTTGAAAATTCAGACCTTTTTTAGTGATCACAGCACAATGTTTTAACCCATAAGAACCCACTGTGACACCAGTCTCACATACAATTTAATTGATCTGCACAGTCTCTTATATAATAATATATTTTATCCTTGATTTTAACTCATGAAGTGTACCAAGTGACATCTAATGAACATCCTGGTGCAGTCACGTGACTGTGTGTCAATTTGCCTACCCAGAATACCACATAATGTTCCTTCAAGTAGAAATGGGTCTGGGTTCTTATGGTTTTAATTGATCACCTCCAGACACAGCATATATGGGTGGTGGTGACTCATAATTTCCCTTGGAATGCTAATCTATTTAATGTTGTTTATATAATCCTTCATCTTAATATTAAAAACAACATTTCATCTACAACAACTAAAACTTAGCTAAAATAGTATCTTTTCTCTCTCGCTTCAGATTAAGCTACAAACCTTTCAAAATAGATAACACCACAAACGGATTTCTAAGACTCATTTGCAATTCACAGACTGTTGCATTGTAAACTGTTTGTCTGGAATTGTCTGACGTCATGGTTACCAGTGGTGAGGTGAAGATGGTAATCG
The DNA here is from genome assembly GCA_006491835.1 of Architeuthis dux. Lineage (NCBI taxonomy): Eukaryota > Metazoa > Mollusca > Cephalopoda > Oegopsida > Architeuthidae > Architeuthis > Architeuthis dux. The sequence continues at coordinate 6,040,270 of VCCN01006896.1, forward strand.
TGCCAAAGACTGGTAGGTTGGGGGGGTGGCAGCTGCAATGACGATTTAGTAAAATTCTTTGAATTCTTACCAGATTTAACTCTTAAATTCATGGACCGCTAGAAACCGTTCCTAAACACAGTGGAACTCTTCAATGAATAGACTTTTTAAAAAACGGAACTCTTTCGTGAATTGAATTAAACAATTTTTTTTTTAAACCTAAAAGTGCAAGGGAAGTAACTTCGTTCAGAAGTTATTCCCCTTGATTTAAGATTTGTTTCCTGTCAGATGTCAGTGTTTTAACACATAAGAACTCACTGTGACACTGGCGTCACATACAATTTAATTGATCTGCACAGTCTCTTATATAATACTATATTTTATCCTGGATTTTAACTCATGAAGTGACATCTAAAGAAACATCCTGGTGCAGTCATGTGACTGTATGTCAATTTGCCTACCCATAATCCCACATAATGTTCCTTCAAGTAGAAATGGGTCTGGGTTCTTATGGGTTAATGTTAGGAATATACTTTTGGCATTGTGGGTAATATCAGGTTTTAGCAATTTTGATCATCCATACTTCATCCGTCTTGTGGGACAATTGTAAATTTAAGCGTGCTTTCATCACATATGGGTAAGGAAAGCTGAACTCGTACAAAGAATTAAAACTGAATTCTCTCTCCTCTTTCAGACATGCAACAGGTAGAAATTAACCCTGTAATGAAATACACTCTGGTGTGTTCGTGTTTTCGCCGTTTTGGGGCGTACGTGACCAAAAGGCGGTATCATATTACCAGGGTTAGAAAATAGGTCAAACGGCCGATGAAAGTCAGAACAAAAGAAAATGCATTCAACCAACCAGAGTGGTTTAAGGGGTGCCGTGATTTTCAAATCGCTGGCAGTTGAGAATCAGTTAGGATCCGACAGAGGGTAGCAACAGGTCAACAGCAAAGGAACTTCCCTCTTCACCCGACAGGGTGAAGGAAGGAGGAAGTAGGAGGAAACCAGGCGCCCTGATTTTTTAACTGATGGAATTACTGTCCGTCCTTCAGTACAGAAACTCGTTTGAATTTGTAACAGAAAATCAGAAATCAATACCCCTGGTGGCCCGCAAACCAGCCCAGAATCAAAGCTATCGACAAGAATAAAGCGAACCCATATTTTCAATTGAAATCAACAAATTGTATCATCTTTCTCTCCCACCACGTGGGCAAAATATTTCTCTGAGTTTATTTTCCTCCACAGAATGTTTGCGCCCGTAATGGTACAACCCAAGACGAGACGTCCCTCACATCGGCAAGAAGAAATACGACATGTTAAGTATCATGAGTTATTCCCCTTAGGCAGAAGACGTCCACTAGGGGGGCGCTGTTTTACGTTCTGGTAAACAAGCAGCCATATTGGATTTTGTATTATTAGTAGAAGACAGAGCTCGGAAGGACACACGTGTGTGGTTGTTCGTGGTCATTATATGAATAAAGGATCTCTGTAAGTACCTCTTCTGTTTGCATTTTTAATCCGTTAATATCTGTCATTAAACCAAGCTTACACAGCATTATCCAACAACCGAAATAGAACCACCAAGGAACTCCAGAAGTGATGAACACTGAACTTTACACAGATTTTATATACTGAAATATTTCAAACTCTGGGAGATTTGGTTTGTTGCAAGGAACTTTTTTTCCCGATTTCCAAACTGTATTCCAGACTCTTGGAGACGACATCAGTCAATAGCAGAAATGAAGCGTCTTCCTTTTTTTCCGACAGTAAGATAACCATAGAAGAAGCAAAAGTTAACCAATGCAAAAGCACCAGGCGGACTGTCTATAAACTTCTTCAACACAGTATCCAATTGATTGAGTTAAGGTCAGAGTTCACTTCAATGGTTCATAGCTTTGTGATTCAGACAGCAGCAGAAAGGAATACTTCCTGCTGATTTTTATCAGTTGTCTATATCAATATATATAGTTTTATATACAGTACTTGTCATAAGTATTTGAACAAATTCACATTTTGCTTCTAGTCGCTTGCTTTTTGTGAGTTAAAAACAGGAACATTATGCAAGGAGAACCAAATTTTTGGCAACAAACATAACAAGGCATGCATTTAGTCATGTTTTGTGGTTCTGAAAGCTACATTTCTGGAAAATGTTTTTTTTAATACACTGCCGGAAAATAGTACTCAGACCTCATATTAATACACTGTATATCCTCCTTTAACACTGACCATAAACCAAAGGGGTCTGAGTACTGTTGATAAACCCCTTATTTTGGAACCTGTGCACTTATCGATCTGTATATGTGATTATTTACTGTAATCCAGCAATATTACCTGTACAATTTGTAAGGTTGGTATAATGACAGATATTAAAAAATACAAACAGAAGATGTACTCACAGATCCTTTATTTATACAATGACCGCAGTCAACGATACACAATGATAAGAACTCTCCTGCCTAAGGGGAATAACTCAAAATACTTACTTAACACATTTAATCTTGAGTAAATTGAAACATATTCAGGGTGTTGCAATTTTATTTTCCATCAGTTAAATTGTTGAATGAAAAAAAATCTACTTTTTTTTATCCTTCTAAAATCTTGTTCAGAATGGATCAAGGAGATTGAAAAAGCAAACTCACATTGTTATATGGAAGAGCTGCCAAATTAGTAAGTTAATTTGGATCCCCCCTCCATGCTCAAAATCCTTAATGGGCCAGTGCAATCTTAGGCAATAAAAAGCAGGACAAGGAAAACCTTTTCATCTTTTTAGTTAATTTTTCT
>VCCN01006896.1:6108548-6119488 GCA_006491835.1 Architeuthis dux
TATAGAAAATACTATATTGATATTGAAATGGTTCTTCGGACGATTGAACTCTTTCTTGTTTTTATGTTGTAAACACGACATTTCGGCCGATCAATTCTTCGGCCTTCTTCAGGTGTAAAATCTGAGTGTGATAGGTTAAACAGAAATTATGTTTAAAGGGGGGTAGCCCTTATAGCGCATGGCCCGGGTGTGACCGGCCGAAATGTTGTGTTTACAACACAAACAACAAGAAGGAGTTCAATCATCCAAAGAATCATTTCAATATTGATGACCCTTCTCAAAACTATAGAAAATACTATATTGCTATTTATTGGTGGGCCCCCTCAATGTCTCGGGCCCTACGCCGTGGCGTAGTTTGTGTATAGGCTAATCTGGCTCTGGTTAGAATAATTATTTTTAGCATTTTATTAACTACACTGTTAGTACGAGTATTTTCAACAAATTCTTAACACTTTCAAAACCAATGTCACATGTGTTGTCCAAGAATAGTACAATGGGAATTCCCCAGTGACTAAATAGCATTGCTGAAAAGCAGTTATTAGTCACAGAAGGTTGACGTTACATAATTAAAGTCATTTAGAGCTTAACACGTAACAAAGTGAAAACGTTAATTAACACAGTGCTGAATGTGTTAACGAGATTCCATGTTTACAATCTCATTAGTCAACCAGTTCATAATTATGTTTTAGTTTTGCTGATTTTAACTCAAACTGTGAACAAAGTATATTGTCTATAACTTTGAGAAGAATTAGTCCAAGTTTTATTTGTACAATTTATTTATTTATTTATTATACCTCTTTCGGCATCTCCAAATTATACACAATATCTACACATCGACTTCAAAATAAATACAAAATTCATAACAACATATTCAAGTGTTCAAATGGTTCTTTGGACGATTGAACTCCTTGTTGTTTGTGTTGTAAGCGCTCAACAGACCTAAACCCGACAAGACAAAGACATAGAAACACCTGGAGCCTGCGTTATAAGGGTTACCCCCTTTAAAAATAAAATACAAACATCTACAATTTAACACAATTCACAGATCAAACTCTATTGAAAATCTCATCAGAGAGATCCCCAAAATGTCCTTGTAAGCTCATGCTCTTTCCATAATTTTTACAATTATCTAAATTATTTTAAAAACTTTGTACACTATTGCTATCTTTAACATGACTAGGCAACTTATTCCAAAGATATACTACTCTATTGTTTAGTAGATTTAGTTTTAGAAATATGTCTTGTCAATAGATTTCCATTGCGAGGAAAGATATTAAAGAATGGTGTAACATATTTAGAAATTCCATTAATTATTTTGATTGTCTCAATTAAATCCCCCCTCATTCTTCTCTCTAGCAAAGTTGTTAAACCCAAGGACTCCAATCTTTCTTTATAACCAAGATCTTCTCAGTGTTGTTATCATAATGTTTCCACCAATTCATTCTTCACGTCTCGTGCAGGTTTTGTTTTATCAAAAACATTGCATTGCCGAGGTCTGTCGGCCCCTCCCCCATACAATTCAAATTTGGTTCAATGCAACTTTTAGCTTTTCACTGTTGAAAGGGGAGAGATTTCACACCATGGATGAGATTAAGGAGAACACAACAAGGCAGCTGATTGCAATTCAAAAAGAGGACATTTGCAGACTGTTTTGAAAAGTGCAGGGATAAGTGTGTAAGGTCATAAGGGGAGCACTTTGAAGGGGACTAAGGCACCATTGCCCTAGGTAGGCTATTGTTAATATTAAATGGCTGGATACTTTCCAGACAGACTGCGTATATTATATACGTACATGCGAAAATAAGTCTGCACTGGAGTCATTCGGTAATCTTTGCTTTGACGTACATAAACCTTGGATCACCATGAATTTGTCAAGGTACGATAGAAACAGTGTATATGGCATACCAAACTGATGAGTTCATGGTGCGCAATCTGATAAAGACGTGTTTAATTTCATTATTGCATTAATTTCTGATGAATAAGTTGTTTAATTATACTTATACTTTTTAGAGCCTTTTTATGACTTTTGGAGCACCTCAATCTGGTTAAACACCAGCATAGGTTTACATACGTCAAAGTAAAGATTACCAGTCATTCTTAGCAAGCTAGAATCGTGAGCCATTACTAACAAGTTATCAATGGCTTGCAAGTCTAGCTTACTAGCAATGGTTTGCGAGTCTAGCTTGCTAGCAATGGTTTGCAAGTCTAGCTTGCTTAGCAATGGTGCGCAAGTCTGGCTTGCTAGCAATGGTGCGCAAGTCTGGCTTGCTAGCAATGGTGCGCAAGTCTAGCGTGCTAGCAATGACTAGCAATGGCTTGCGAGTCTAGCTTGCTAGCAATGGTTTGCAAGTCTAGCTTGCTAGGAATGACTCCAGTGCAGACTAAGCTTAGACAGGACTTGTATAACCTATGAAATGATGTATTTTGACAGGGAAAAGTAAAATGCTATATTTTAATCAAAGAGAATATTTTACTATAATTCACCAGATGTTTGTCCATTTGTCTGTTATCGCATAAGTCAAGGATGGCTAGAGCTATAGCCACCACATTTCCTGTGTTTACTAATGGGACCCCAGGACATGTTTTTAGTATATTAGTTTTTGAAAATTCCGAAGGTTTTCAAGTTTTAGCAAGCGGTTCAATTTACAATGTAATTATAATGCTAAACTGCACCCTTACTTTGTGTCAGCCAGGTCAGCTAAACCAAATCTTTAATCTAAAGTTTTGAGTTCAGGATGAGTTACAGAGTGAATTAGTCCACCAAAAACCTCTTTTAAAAGATGCCTCTTATAGGCCAATGAATATAGGGAATACAGGCTTAGATAATAAATAAATTAAACAGACTGATAGAGATATGAATAAATTGAGATTAAAACACAAGTCAAGAAGTTTTGAACAGTGTCAACATGTTTTCTTCTCCCTAATCACAGGTAAAAAGAAAAATGCAAAAGTACAAAATGGCTGCCATCAATTCATACCCCTGGGGATTAACCTCAGCACAATCAAAACAAACAAAAATAAATACCTCATCTTTGTAAAGTAGATGTCATAGGATGCTGAAGAGATACAGGTTGCAGCATGTTTTCTCAAGGTCAAGTGTCCCCACCTCGCTACCAAGAGGGTAGTGCCATGCAAGGGCAAGGAGAAGGTTTTAACATGGGAAACAAAATGTGTTATTTATTACGAAGAAGGTATCTTCCCCCACAGGCCTCACACAGTCACAACATCTCACAGACATTTTGGGGTCTTTCCTTCTTCACTCCCTCCCTGCCAAAATACCTCAGCCATACTATGCAACCGATGGAACTCTACAATAAACCTAGGTAAGAAACATAGCAGTAGTGTTAGATATATCTTATTTAAACAACAGGAACAAAATAAACAGGTCTGGTTAGTCACTCAATAGAAGCTGTCACGTGACCAAGAGTCTTTTGGCAACATGCAGTGTTGGGGGTGATCAATTACAAAATTTGGAAAAAGGGTTGATCAATGAATAAGTTACTTCTCAGGTCTTGTGTTGGCCAGTGATCACTAAAATAAAGTCTGAATTTTCAAAAAAACAAGCTTGATACAAACTAAGGGATCAATTTAGCATAAACTTACATTGCAAATTGAACCCCCACTAAAAACCTATTTAGAGGGGAATTTTCCGAAAACTGTTTTTTCTAGATATAATAAGGAGTAAATGTTGAAATTTTCATCCCTCTAGCTCCATCGATACACAAGATACATACATTTCTGGACTAGCTTAAAAAGTGAAGAAACCTATGTTGGCAGTTTTGGTGACAGTTTTGGTTGATGGTTTCTAATATAGTCCAGTGATTCTCAAACGGGAGGTACTTGGCTCCCAGTGGAAGAATTTTAGCCAGGGGAGTAAGTGGGGAGGAATTTCAGTCAGGGGAGGGGGTATATAATGTGAAGTATAATGGTGAAAAGATTACTAGATGACAATTCAAAATGGGGAGGAACTGAGGAATCCTGGAGGAAAATGTGACCTGGGGCCACGAGAACCATTGATCTAAGAAATTCAAACAACTTAAGACTATTACATCTATTACTACTGCTAGGTGTAAACAAGCAACAAAAATGAGATGAAAGGAAAACTAGACAAAAATTAATAATGATGAAAATGCTTCATCAAGACAGTGATTCTCAAACAGGAGGCACAGGGGAGGAATTTTAGCCAGGGGAGGAATGTATAATGGAAAGTATGCATAATGACAATTCAAAAATAGGGCTGGAATTAAGGAGACCTGGGATCACAAAGGGAGAAACGTGACTTGGGACTCTAAAAACCATTGATATAATCTGATGTTCTGAGATATAACACTGTCATTATTACCTCTACCAACAAAGTTGGAGAGGTATACGTATTCCAGTGGTTCCCAACCAGGGGGGAATAAGCCTATTAGGTAAAAATAAATGTCCAGTCTATAGGGTTTTCTGCACTTCTAGGTTCGAAATAAGCTCCAAGTTGAGAATGATTTAAGATGTGCTCTCTCACTAATAGACCCACAAATCGAAGAACTAGTAGCAACAAAACAAGAACAGAGATCACATTGATGTGTATATCATTTACAATAGCAGAATTCTTATTATTTTTGTAATAACTTGGAATTTCAAATGAGTTCTCATTATTTTCACTTGCTTCTTTGAGTAACAAATACACAGCAGCAGCTGTACAATTATAAAATTAAACTAATTCTTAGTATGAAGCTGTCTAATTATACGTAAACTAAAGTTATCTGAAATTATTCTTTGTTGCAACTTGAAGGGAGGGAACACTAGTAATCTTATTTACAAAAGTGGGGAATGACTCGAAAAGGTTGGGAACCACCAATGTATTCGGTCATGTCCATCTTTCTTTCTGTCTTTCCATCTGTTCACAAGACATCTCCGAAAGTACCAAATGGATTTCAATGAAATTCTGTGGAAGGGTAATGGAATGAGGAAGAAGTGGTTAAATTTTGGGTCGGATCCAGGATTTATTTTTATTTTATTTTTTTTTCATACATGTATATACTCATGACTGAACATACAATATATCCCAAAGTTCTTGATGAATATCCATGAAACTTTGTGGAAGGGTGCACAATAGGCTACAGAGTGAATCTATGCACAATTAATCTGTCTGACAATGGGGTTGGTAGAGGTAAGCGCTCTCCGAGTGCTATATAGTTCCATTAGAAGTAATATCCACATCTTGTTTTTTCTAAATTTTTATGAATGCAATCTCTCGCTTTCCTAGTTCTGCCGGAAGAGCCAAGACAAAGCTCTGTATTTATTCTACTTGGACTAATATTAGAATGCTTCAATAACTTATTGCAAAAATCAATAAGTTAATTCACACCTTACGGGCAAAGGGATAAATTTGTCTGCAGTTATTTTCTGGGCAATTTGTAAAGTTTATCATCATCAGCCGTTATAAGTCCACTGCTGGACAAAGGCCTTTCCCATCTCCTTCCATGATGACATAGCTTGTGCTAACCTCTGCCAAGTCTTACCTTCAAACTTTACTATCTCATCTCTTCATCTTGTATCTGGTCTTTTTCTACTGCTTTTACTGTCCCATGGGAACCAATCGGTTAGTCTTTTCCTCCCATCTATTATCATCTCTTCTTGCTAGGTGGCCAGCTCATCTCCATTTTTGCTGCTTAATTAGTTGTATAATATCCTTCACTCTAGTCCTCTCTCTGATCCATGTTGATCTTTTTCTATCTCTCATGGCTGGTATTAAGCAGCCGTTGTATACTTTACGCTTTAGGCACATCAGTAAGGTGCTCTTCAGAATATCTCTATTCATACCAAATGCTTTCCAACATATCGTTATGCGTAGTTACACTTCAATAAACCTAATCATAAGATTTTATCACAGAATGTCACTTTCAATGATTTATCACAGTGGTTCCCAACCACTGGGCCATGGACCGGTACTGGAGCCGCAAAGTATGTGCAACCGGGCCGCGATCCAACAATATGATTTGCTGTTATGAAGGGGTAGGAGTGAGCTGCACCTTTCCTCATTTCCTGTCACACCTTGCACCCCCTTACTAAGAAATATATTTGACTTTGATTCGAGCTTTTCCCCTCGGGAGCTTAAGTAGATCTTAACATCAAATTCATTAGATAAACCCTTTTAGAAAGGAAATTGTATGTATTATCCACTTATGATCGACTTATAGTTGACTTATCACCTGTATTCCGGTTGTGATTATCCCTCCTCCCTCAACATAATTGGCCAGTCCGCAAGAATATTGTCAATATTAAAACGGTCAACATGACACTTTTGGTAAATAACAATGGTACTTTTGATAACATCAAAGGTCAAAGGAAATAGGAGTCAAACATCGACAGAAAATACCTAAAAATAGAAATCTGTTTAATAAACGAGCACGGGTTAATTCAAAATAGCCAAAATTCAAAATATATAGACTAAACAAGATGAATTAATTTAACCTTTAGAAACTATAAACAACCATACTATAAATAAGACTGACAGAGCGGAGGCAAAACAGAGTGGCCGACAGATACGGACCGAGCGGTTGTCTCTGAAACCTGCCTTCACTATCTCACTCTCAATTTGATGGGGATATCTGTGTGTGACAAAAACTTCTGTAGAATTACGAATAAACAGCATATTCTTTTACAAGAAAAATCATCTCTGGCTCGATCCTTCATTATGTTTCAGGACAATTCTTTCCAGAGACCAACCTCCATCTTTCTGTAGTCCAGACACAGTGTGTGCAAAAATTTGTTTTTCAGACATTTTCAGAGCCTTATAAGAGGAAAAGTACATAAAGATACACCTGCTGTAAAGGAGCTGTAAATGTTGGAGGTTGGACAGAAAGGCTTGTTCAGCAAAATGCAGGAAATTGAGTAAAATTTCTAATATTTTTAATTTCAAAACTATTAGAGATACAGCCCTAATATTTGTGATTTCTCCACGAGTTTGGTATAGGAGCACCCATGTTTTTTTTCTAGGGGAATATGAGAGGGAGCACTGGGTGATTTCATATGGAATAACCCCTCATGTATTTCTTTCATCCTTTCCCTTCTCCCTCCCCACTCTCGCAATGTAAGGAACAAGGGTAAGAATGGAAGAGGGTGCTTAGGATTGAATGGGAGTAAAAGGGACTCAACCTTCACTATGACTGTCATTTATTCATTATTCCCCCTCACAACTCTGAAGCCTAAAAATTAAGTTATAGTAGTAGTAAACCATAGATAGATACCAAAAGTAATCAATAATAGTTTTCCATATGAATAACCTAAACCCAGCAATAAACCAGTGTTGTGGGTAGCAGTGATTAACAACAGATAATTAGATCCATTTGCCTTAATAAGTTAATATAGATACATTCCATAGGTTATAAATTACTTTAAGAAAATTATATACTTTAATTGCAGAAATATATATGCGAGAATAATAATGATATCTTAGCTGTCAACACCCGTGGAATTTCCACGGGTCCAACTAGTTATCATATTGAAATCACTTCTCACTGAATATTATCTCCTAATAATCTCAAATGGTCTTGTCACTGAATGCTTTGATGAATTCATTTTTTTTATACATAAGAACAATGAGATTTGACCGTATAAAAGATAAATGCAAATTCAGTCAAAATAGTCAAGATTGGTGTCTGAGAAAAAGGAAATTGGGTCAAAATTGTTATTTTGGTCAATTCTATTTAAAGTAGATATTTTTCCAAGAAAAGGGAAAGAAAAAACAAAGAAAATTTGAAACCTTCCGCATTCAGTATTTTAGAAAATACCAGTGACAATATGTTAATATATCATATACAAAGAAAGATAACTCTGTTAGCTTTCTTTGTTAAAGATCAGTAGTGGAACACTCCCATTTGGGGAGTCCTCTTTCTGATATTTTACTGTGTTCAAATCAGTTTAGCGTCCTTGTGAGTAGTCACCTAATTATAAAGTGAACTGATGACCCCAGAGTGTATGTGTTATATGGTGTTATTTTGGCTGGGCAAAATCCGGATATATAGATACATATAAATGTCAGAATACATGAATAACCTAAACCCAGCAACAGTGTTCAAACCGGTCTGTGGTTAGAAGTGATTTATTAAAGTATCCCAACCAGAAGAAGCCAGTGAAAACAGCACTAGAGAAGATCAAAACCTACATGCACACACACACACACATCAATTAGTTCTTGAGATTTTTCTTGGCTTTGCTAGAAAGAAAAAAGCCCAAATTTCAGTCAAAAGAAAAAGAAAACAAATTTTCATTAATTATTAAGTAGAATATTACAATGTTTCAAAGTCATTTTTTGTTTACTTTTAGGTTCTCGGTCGTTTCTTTGAACAAAACTTTTTTATGCAAGTTTGTTTTTTTCATCAGGTGTCAATTTTCTGCCCCAAAAAGTTCTTTTATCATTCCTATAAGTTATATAAACACAGATTAATTAAGCTTATTTGTAAAGCAGGTTTTTAGATGTTTAAGTTTACATGTTGTCAATAACAACAACAAATTACTTCTTCCTTCTTCAAAGGATGTGTCTCTCTTCTCTCCTCAACAGAAAAATTAAACTGTTCTGTCAAGAATATTTAAGAAATCTGATTAAGAGAAAATTAATTAATTTAATGATTAATTGACTGGATTTAGAAAAAAATTCAAAATATATTGAAAATTACGCTTGTCTGCAGTGTTTCAAATTTGAAACGTAAATATTTTACATCTAAATCTAGATTATTTTGGTTTAGGTGTTGGATGTAAATTTAGATTTTTTTAAATGAGGTTATAAACTTTGATGTAAGTTTATTTTGGCAAAATCCTCATATTTTGGATGAATTCGGTCTTTTTGGTTTGACGATCCCAAAATGTCGTTTGGCTATAAAATGGCTAACTTTGGCTATAAACTTTGATGTAAAACATCTACATTTCAAATTAGAAACAGTGCTGCAGACACCTAAACTGTAATGAGCATAATTTTCAATATATTTGAAGTTTTTTCTAAATCCAGTCAATTAATCATTAAATTAACTAATTTTCTTTGAATCAATTTTCAAACAGGTTGTCTCCAAATCGTCCACAGGATGAAATGGCTGTCAGCTTACTGTATGTTGTTCGACCAAGAACCCCCCCACACACACACACACACAGGAAAAGGAAACTCCTTCTTCATCTAAGAGTTCACAAGTAAAACATGTAGCAATGCTACATGTGGCAATACTGCATGAGAATTTAATCCAAGAATCAGTTGAATGGGGTTGAATAAATCAGCAGTTCAGAAAACCGCTGGACATCATGACTCACAGCGTGAATCCCCAGAGATCATATGCGACAACGAGGCTGGTAAAAAACAAGATGGCCTGACAAACTAGACAAGTTCAGAAAGTATTGGCTCCACGACGCCCATGACAGAGAGGTCTGGCGAGTCTTGGGAAGATCTATAGCAGTGGTTCTCAAACTTTTGCGCACTCTAGGTTGATTGATTGATTTGTTTAGCGGCATATCAACCCTTGATGGGTCATTTAATGCCGAAATCAGTTTAAAATTCCCCAAAATAGTCTTGCGACTTTGGTGAAAGAAAAGGTGGCTCCTGGTTGGGGGTGTCCTATCCCTCTGCAGGGCATGCAGTCGGCGCATTCTAGGCACCAGCTGACAGGGCCAGGGGCACATGAGGGATCAAGTAAAAAGTCACGGGTGCACTTCACACAGAAAATAAAGTAAGCTATGTTTTAAAAGTTCAAATATGAAAAGAATATTACAAAAGCTACTGCATACCATATTTCTTTGTGTATAGCACAAACAATTTTGTACCAAACTGATCCAAAATAGGGGGCTCATGCTCTACTCAAAAGAATATTTTATACGTTACTAAAATTAAACCCATTTGATGAGAGGTGACAACTCCTTACCCCACCTCCACCTCCAGAAATATATTTGACTTATACAACTAACCAACTGTAAAGATGAATTAGACAAAATTAGTAGTCAGTGGATGGATTCTTTTTTATTAATTTGAGCTTTTCTCTTCAGAAGCTCAGGCACAGTTGTGACCGTAGGGGGGGTTGCAGAGCTAAGGGTTAAAATGAATGACAATTTTTGAGTACCACAATATTTCCTTCCATTAATAAAATGAATGAATGCCAATATCTGTGCTTTGTGGGTAATATCTGTTGATTCTTCAACCTGCAAAGCAAACTTTGAAGGTTGAAGCTTTATTACGGCATACCTGTTCCTTTATATCAGCAGACATTTCCAGAATACGCCAGAATACGCCTGCAAATCGTATCATTTGACAGTTGGATTTTACTTATCTCTTTTTCTGCTTCATCCCCTTCTGCATTGTCTTCTTAACTATCTTTCTGCACGCGGGTAAAACAACTAACTCGGCTAAAATATGAGTCTTCATTCTTAGTGCAATCATTTCCGATATTTCATTTTTGTTACAAAATTCATCCCTATTTTCATTGTCGCCTATATTATATCGGCATAATCCTGCCCGGGCGATTGATGTAGATATTTGTGTTCTTATTGTTTTCTGGTCATACTTCTGGTTACTTCAACAGTAACTCCAGTTCACTATGTGTCACTCACAAATGACTTCACTCCAGTTCACAACATTTTGACTTCCGCTTCCAGATCGAAGCTCTGCTCAAAATGTGACTGCACAAAAGCAAGACTTAAAACTAAAGTCTCATCAACTCTCAACTGTACTCCTCCATTTATACACTGAATAAGAAGTGGAGGTGAGAGTAGTAGTAAGTGTACCCAACACATTCGGCACGTCTTTTTGCAACATCTGATTTTTTCGATGATCTTTGAGTAATCATTTCCAATATTTCATAAGAAGCAATTTGAGCCTTTTCAGAAACTTTTAATCTACATTTGAAAAAGATGTTGCTTCTTAAAAAATCTTGTTGCTTTGTCTGTTGCCCTAACAATATTTTAAAAAGATTTTGTTGCTC
>VCCN01006896.1:6129988-6142768 GCA_006491835.1 Architeuthis dux
TTGCATTTTGAATCTGTTAATATCTGTCATTATAAAAACCTTGCATATATATTTGCCAAATGGATTTTTTGACAGCCAAAATCCTCACAGTCAAATGCAAACCTAATAAAACTTTAACAGATAGAATTTTACAAATATGTAAAATCAAAAAGTGTTTGTTAGTTACCCCCAGGAGAAGATTGTCATGGGGATTTCAAGGGCAAAGAAAGTGACTTGCCAATGGCCACTTCCTGTCCAAGTATCATGTAAACAGCTAATACTGGATGATATAATACCGAAAGTAGCAAGCAAGAACCCTCGACTTTTCTTCACTTTTCTCCATCTAGCAACAAGACAGAGTGTATGGATTCATGCCTTTCCCAAGGGCCTTAATGCAAAGTGAAGTCAGAATTCAAACACTTTCCATACCAATGACCATTTCACAGCTTCAAAAAAGAGGACAAAGGCTAAAATCAGTTTAGCTGAAAGTCTTATACAGACAGAAATCAAATCTTTTTCAGTTCAGCTTATGATGAACAGGTAACATTGTCAACAAGCAAATCAAGAAACCCTAGCAAATGATGAAACCTAATCTGACTAAGCTGTTTGGGTTTTTTGTTTAATGGCACATCAACCCTTGGTGGGTCATTCAGTGCCAAATTCGGTTTCTTTTTGAATAAACAAATTATAGTAGGCAAATTAATGTAGGCACATTTTTGTTTGTCAAGGTATGTATATCAAATCTATTTTTTTATATTTATGAGTATAGTTTCAAACGTTATTTTTTAAACTAGAGTCTTGCGACTTTGAGTGGCCCCTGTTTGGGGGGAGGGTTCTTACCCCTCTGCCGGGTATGCAGTCGGTGTATTCTAAGCCCCAGCTGACAGGGCCGCTGATTTTAAGATATCATGATGCACTTCCAACAATGTTAGCAAATCACTGAAGGTAACCCAACAACCAACTCTGTACTATTAGTAGTTAGACTAAAAAACTAGCCAGAAAAAGTCAAATAGTTCTTTCTTTAAAATGTAATGCAAAGTTGCTTCCCATGTCCCACAAGACGTGGGGCAATGGTTTTTGTCTCCATTTCTTGAACGGTCCATGGAGACTCATTCATTATTTGTAGAAATTGTGGGTTTTTGACATCTTAGTTGCATTTTATCACAACTACTCAAGCTGTCAGTCTACCATTTATTTCTGATCTCCGCTGTTCACTCACTGTCATAGATTGACGGCCCGAGGAAGTTGCAATGAAAGGCAACTAAATAATTAAGAGGAAAGAAAATACTAGTCATAAATTAATAATAACTAGCATTCCAAGGGAAATTATGTACCACCACCACCACCCATATATGCTTCTTTTTAACCTTGTAAAATTAAGCCGTGGTGGTGGTAAAATTAAGTTACCTTGATGAAAATGATACCAGTAAGGTTTGAACCATAAATAAAAAAACAAGCATGAATGAATGCAGCCAGACATAAACTAAGGGATCAATTTATGATAAACTTACATTGAAAATTGAACCCCCACTAAAAATCTATTTAGGAGGGAATTTTCAAAAGAGTATTGACCAATTAATTTGCAGTTTAACTTTTTGAGCCAAAAATAACTCAGCTCAGTTGCACGACACATGAAGAAACTAGCATTCCAAGGGAAATTATGAATCACTGCCACATATATATGCTTCTTTTTACCTTGTAAATTAAACAGTGGTAGTGAGCAGTGATCATTAAAAAGTCAAAATTTTCAAAAAACAAGTGAGAATGTAGCTGGACTCAAACTAAGGTATCATTTTAGCAAAAACTTACATTGTAAATTTAACCCCCCCATTAAACACCTTTTTTTTCAAAAAACAAAAAACATTTTCCATACTCATTGAAGGGAGTGGCCGTGCAAAACTTCAAGTTTCTACTATGAACGGTTAAGGCTCAGCAAAGTCTAGATACATATAAATATCAGAACACATGAATAACTTAAACCCAGAAACAGTGTTCAAACTGATCTGTTGTGGGTAGCTGCGATTAATAATGGTCAACAACACTTCATTCAACAAAAAAATGCAAAAATCTTATTTTAAGATTTAAATTTTTTTTACGTCCGTTTTGTGACAGAATATACTGCCACCTATTCATACTGCTGTGCTTAATATGCTGATCTCACAATCTGTTAATAGTGATTACGTTGCTCATTGACTATTGTCCCTGTGCCAGACGAGGCTTATTTTATCATTGCATGTTATTTTGCAGCTGTGAATAATAGACATGGAGTTGAGCCATTGAGAACATGCCTAATTGTAGACACACTTCCTCGGCCACTGATTAACCCAGTTCTTGCTTGCTTAAACATTCCATTAAAGACCATGATCAGATGGTCATGTGACCTCAATCTGAAAATGAAGGACTTTTTTTGTAAAGAGTGCCAACCAGCAAACAACAGTGAATACAGTGGAATCTCGGTTAATAGGACCGCATCAGGACCAACAATTTTGGATCCAATAACCGGCTGGTCCAATTTACCAAACAAGTTAATTTTTGTTTTTCAGGCACAATTTTAATAGGTTAAAAACCAACGATTTTGGACCCAATAACCGGCTGGTCCATTTAACCTAACAACTTAATTATCTTAATGCATAAAACACCTTAGTTTTCTTTTAAATAAAGGCGAACAGCATTGAAACTGATTATTCTTGGTTATCTCCTTAAACATATCCTCATATGCCTCGAGCTTTGGCCACTTGAACTACTGTGTGATAACCAGAAGAATTTCAAGTGTACGCTCGTAAAAGTTGGCATACAATATTTTACTTTTTATAAAATTGACCTCTCAATGCATGAAGTATGTCATAAGGATGATAACTGAATTATTTACTATTAATAAGGTTGATTCCGGTTAATGGGACCAACAATTTTGGACCCAATAACCAGCTGGTTCAATTTACCAATGTTTATTTTTTGTTTTTCAGGCACAATTTTAGGACCAACAATCTGGGACCCAATAACCGACTGGTCCGATTAAGCAAACAACTTTTTTTTTTAATACATAAAACACCCCAGTTTCTTGAATTCAAGGGGAACAACTTGCATAAAAAACACAACCAGTTAAATCCATTTTTCTTTCTTTTTGAAATTTCAGATTGGAGTCACAAGCTAAAAGTATTTGAAAGATAGTTGTTTTGCGAACTAAATAATACATTTTTAGTAATTGTATCAGATTTTTTTTTTTTTTAAATGTTAATTCGGTAGCACTGCTGCTTGGCCCAAATAAACGAAGCAAATTAGCGATGATTACATATGTTTGAATTGGTTCTTACAAGATTGGTCCTATTATGCGGCTGGCCCTAATAACCATTGGTCCTATTGAGTGGAATCCACTCTAGTTGCAAAAGTGATCCTATCAAAATATTGACTAGGTTAACCACTCCTCCATCAAACTAAAAAAATAATCTATCTATCTATCTATATAATGAACAGGGCAACTTTTTCTGTTTCTTTATCCCTAACTTCCACTATCTATTACTGCTAAAATATACATGATAAAAGTAAGTAAGATAAAATTAATTAAATATATTACAAAAAAACAATTAAATTAAAATTTAAAAAATTAAAAATTAGAATAATCATCTATATATTTCTCTGTCCATAACTTTCACTATCTATTATGGATCAAAATACATAATAAAATTAATTAAATATATTACCAAAAAAAAAAGAAATTTAAATAAACATCTATATATTTATATGTCTGGTTTTTCTTAATTAGTATTTATTTTTGAGAAAGTATTAAATTGTATACTCTTTGAAATTACTGTTTTCGTCTGTATATTTTATTTTATTTTTTTAAATAACTGTGGGATTTCCACGGGTCTCACAAGTAATAAATAAAAAGGAACATTTTAACTGTATATTTTTCAAAGGCCATGGAAGGACACGATTAATATCATAAAACAAATGTCAAGCTTATAATGAAAAAAGAAATATCTTCTCATATTTAAGATCAGTCTATACAGTAAATCTATCGTAATTCCATTGGGCAGTTGACATTGCATCGGACATTACGATTACTGAAGACTCTTTAAGAGATTCAATTTGATTGGTTCAATTTGAAACTATGTTTGACCAATCAAAAATAATTTAATAATGCCTACAAAAGGTTTGCAAGATGTTCACGTTCTAACAGTTAAGATGTTGAAAGTGGCCTAAACATCCATAACATGTACATCGGAAGGCATACACCAATACACAAGGCGGAATTGTGTTCATAAAAATGTTAATTTTTTTTAAAATTTTAAATTTTGAAGTTTAAGAATATTTATAACGTATCGAACACTGAAATTGAAAATATTTTTCAATATTTTTCATTTTCATAGTTAATTGTTCTCGTGTTTATATTCAAAGATGTGAATATGGCTTTATCAACGCTATATAAATTACAAGCCATTTTGTACAAGAAACTCCACTTTTTGCAAAGTTATGAATAATCCTTAAGAATAAACAACCGCTTTTCACTTGAGAAAATTATGGCAATGCTCATCTGATGATATCTAAACTTTGCTTAGTCCAGCACAAAGCCAATTGGGAAGAAATAGAGGTCTTCCTCTATTTCTTCCCAATTGGCCATGTTGCACCAAAGTGAGGTGGGTCCCGCATGAACTGAATGAAAAGCTCCATGGCAGTACCCAACCCCACATCTTTCAACAGACTGTGTGTAAACTCAGAGAATTGAGATATGAAGTCTCGCAGCATCCTCCATATTCACCTGACATTTCTCCTACAGATTATCATCTTTTCAAGCATTTTCAACTTCATATCCGTAATAAAAAGGTTCAATTACAGGGAAGCCATAATTCATTCTTTTACTGAATTTGTGACCACTAAACCTAAGAAATTCTGACCACTAAACCTAAGATATGACATATTATCGTTAGAGTATCATCCGAAAAAGGTTTACCCACACAGAACCAACCATTTGCAATCATCAACCAAACGTTCATCTACTGTTTATAACCATATGTATAATGCTTGTTTGCAAAAGTTTGTATAATGTTTGCGTTGTTTGCATTGTGATTTGAGAGAGTGGCTATACTCTCTTTGTTTATGTACAAACACCCAATAAACATTTGGACACAAGCCTTAAGCAACTGTTTGTATGACATTTGGCTGTTTGCAACTGTTTGTGGAACGTTTGCAAACAAACAGTACGTGTCCTCAATCAATGTTTGTGCAAACATTACATGAACGTTCTGGGTGGGTATTGCTTCAAATGAGTCATATTTTGATTAACTATTTACCGTTCTTTGTTGTTTATATCATCCTTCATTGTACTATTCAAAAAACAACGTTTCCTAAGTAACAACCTAGTAATTAAAAAACAAACGTTTCATTTGGCAATTCAGAAAATAAACCACGTTGTATTTCTACATAACCCACTTCTTATTTAATTCTGTTATTGATTTTTATAAGTTCTTGCAATCTTTTAATTAGTTGTTAGTTTTTTTTTACTACTTTCCCTTGCCACCATGCCCTGACTGACATAGCAAATCAATTTTAGCATTGGCAATTTATTCCAGACCAAGTGGTCAGGGGTTTAAATTCATTTAAAATCAGATTTTTATCAAAGACTGGAGACACTCCCTCAGACCAAACCTGCGGAGCGATGCTTCCGTACTATTTCGCTATTGTAGTTTGGAATCAGCCAATCAGAATGACATTAAGTCTATTGGCTGTATTTCAATTTAGAGTTAAATTCTCGTCCAATGGATTTGCTAAAAAAGAAAAACACAATGCAGGAAATAAAAAGAAAATGTCTTGATTTATACGAAAGGAAGACATGTTGGTTTCAGTCAAGAAATTTCTTCGACTTATTTTCTTTTTTTTTATCCTGATATGGAGAAGTTTTAAACAACTTAAATTTTAAACTTGTTGCTTTCAGCCATTAGATTTAACCTTGCCATTGCCACACTTTCCAAAAGTAAAAAGGATAATTTTTTTACCATGAATCATATTGTACACATACATTATCTAAAACTTCTGTTAACAGTTGAAGCCTTGTTACAGACGCAAAAAACTAACGAAAAAGCTACAATTGTAACATTATCCATGATTATAATAAACGGCTTCCGCTATACGAGATTTCTCTTCATTTTTCAATATCGGTTGCTGGATAATATACTAATAAGAAGAGGGCTTCTAGGCACAGCCATTGTAAACACCACATTTTATATCGTGCTTTGGCTTTGTGAGTGAAGTTTTGGAGTGGATTCTATCGGATGCAGGCCCACTGATGGCTGGTGAGTGGGAAGCCCTTCAGCTTGTGCGATAAAGTTTTTTAGGTGGAGTGCAGTGTGCATATTTCAAGGGTTTACATACCATGACCAAGCAGAGTGGGATGATGGTAGTAAGCATTGTTCTCTCTAAGCTGTGTGCGTGCACACTTTTTTTCAACTAGTGCACAAAGGAAATTAATGTGCTCACAAAAGATTTCAAATTCTGTAGATAGCTTACTGGGTTTTTATTGAAAAAAATATTGATTCACTATGTTGAATTCAAAAATGCGCGCATACTTTTGTCAGAGGAAAAAAAATTTGCACAGAATACAAGATATTTGTGCCCACTAACTACAGAAAATTAGAGGGAACATTTGTAGTAAGGTCCTTGGATTGTATGTTTTCTGATGAAGTTTTCTTCTAGGCCAATCGTTCCCAACCTTTTTGAGTCATTTCCCACTTTTTTTTCAATAAGATTACTAGTATACCCCACCCCCCTACCATTTATTAAGTTGCAACAAAGAATAATTTCAAATGACTTTATTTTGCATATAATTAGACAGCTTCATACTAAGAATTAGTTTAATTTTATAATTGTACAACTGCTGGGTATTTGTTACACAAAGAAAGCAAACGAAAATAATTAGAACACATTGTTTACTCAAAGCAAGCAAAAATAATTAGAACACATCATTTGAAATTCCAACTTTATTACAAAAAGAAATAAGAATTCTGCTATCATAACTAATATACACATCAATGTGATCTCTGTTCTTGTTTTTTTGCTACTAGTTCTTTGATTTGTGGGTCTATTAGTGAGAGAGCATATCTTAAATCAGTCTCAACTTGGAGCTTATTTCGAGTCTTCAACTTGATAGATAGAAGTGCAGAAAACCCTATCTCTAGACTGGACTTATTTTTACCTAATAACCTTATTCCCCCCTTGACTACCCAAATCCCCACTTTGGGGAATTCACCCCTAGGTTGGGAACCACTGTTCTAGGCAGAAAGCTGCACAATTTAAAGGCATATCCGATAATAATGTCCCATTGGAGTAGATTTTAAGCATTGACCCAGGACACAGTGCTAAAAGTATAGTTCATGTAAATGGTGTTCAGGTTTGTTTTAACTTAGTACAAGTTTGTACAGTCCATTCTAAAGGTAAATCGTCCGTCTCTTAAGAAACAACTCCCATTGGAGTATAAACGGTCGGTGACAAAGTCTAGGTTTCCTTTGCATGCGTCAGCTTAGTGATCCTTGAATGTTTTCAAGTCTGGTCGAGACCAGAACTTTATTCTTACCAGTTTTTATGACCACACCCTTACCAAGATGCAAGTCCACTGAAGGGATATCTCCACCCTAATCACACAGCTTAGAGTGTACCAAATTAGCTGCTGAGTGCACAGGGAAATGTGTCCCAATGAAGAGTTTTCCACACTCTTCGCTCATATCAGGAATCGAACCTGGAACCTTCTGCATGTGAGGCAGACATGCTAACCATTACAAAGTCTTTGTTTCCTTTGCATGCATCAGCTTAGTGATCCTTGTAAGTTTTCAAGTCTGGTCGAGACCAGGACTTTATTCTTACCAGTTTTTATGACCACTCTCTTGGCAAGATGCAAGTCCACTGAAGGGATATCTCCACCCTAATCACACAGCTTAGAGTGTACCCAGGGAAATTTGTCCTAATGAAGAGTTTTCCATACTCTTCGCTCATACCGGTAATCGAACCTGAAACCTTCTGCGTGTGAGGCAGACATGCTAACCATCTGAGCCGACAACACACACAGTCCATTCTACTTACAATATATGTCGGACTATAAGACAAGTGGTTTACAAGGAAGGGTATTTGGAGGACTACTGCTCACTGCAACTCATCCATTAAATAAAGGTTAATTAATGTCCTGAATCTGAAACATTTACAACTGCAATATAAACTAAAATTCTGCTTTGTTTAGCAACTTTTTAGTTTTATTTGGTAAAATATATTGTAGATTTATGGTTTCTAAAGGCTTTTGTTGACAATTTACTTTATAAAGGTCGACCGACTGCCTGACATAAGTAATTACTCATGCCTGATAAGCTGCTATAATAGGAATCTGGACACAGTCCACCGATTCCATTTTTCTAAGACACTACAAAATGCACTGATTCACACTCTTGGTAGTTAGAGGACTGGAGTTCAGATTAACCCTTTATAGAGTACCCGTAAAAATATTTTAGATATCAAAACAACCTTTTTGTATGTTAAACTCGACCTAATTACAAGATATTTTCAGTTGCAAGTTTTCTGAAATTGTTTTGTTTGTTGGGACAAAACCCCCTCTGATGAAGTGATATATGGTGCCTCACTCAAAAAGTGACCAAAAATGGAAAATATAAAAAAATTAAAAATTAAAGTAGAAAATTAAATAAAATATAGAATTAAAGAATAACATTCAATATAATGAATAGATACAAAAAAATTGATATTGACCAAAAAAATAACACCTCTGGGTTGATTTTAAAGTTTTATTGCGTGGGCCAAAAACAGGCTAATTTAATGGGGTGTGGTATGCCTCAAAACAGTTTCTATCTTTGTTCAAGCACAAGTGTACTTTGCAAAGCTTGCAGACCACATTGATGCGGATTATGTTGTCTTTGTGGCTGACAGGTCCTCGGGTGATCATATATAGTCACTTGCCCCATAAAGAGTTAAGAGGTCAACCAAGATCTGGGTTGATGACACTCATTACTACATGCTAAATAAATAGATTTTAGAACAGAAATTCCAACTTTTGATAGAACAATCGAATCTCTTGTTCCCATTCTTGCTATTGTCAACACAACATTTCGACCGATCCTTCGTCAGGTATGTAATTCAAGAAAAGGGGAAAATCTTTTTTTCTCTGAAAGAAAAAAGGTTTGCCTCTTTTCCTAAATTTATACACCTGACGAGAGCTGAAGAATAGAGCGGCCAAAATTTGTGTTGACAACATCAATGATGGGAAGAAGATATTCGATTGTCCGAACACTAGTTGGCTCTTCTCATAGCTATAGACAATAGAGCAGTTAAGTTTCTTGTAAAATCTGCAATGGCCATTGAACACAGCATCAACCGTCTCATACCCAAGGCAGATGTCAAAGTTCGGGGCACCGTCAGTACAAATGGTACTTGTTTGCAAAGAGCTGATTATTCCCAACTGACAAAGGTGTCTGGGTTACTTTGGTCGAAGGGGAAACATAAGAAAGGAAATGTTGTCCCTCAGGGGAGGGAAGGGGGGGATGGAGAGAGAGAGAGAGAGACAGAGAGAGAGAGAGGTTTGGACAGTGGCCAGAAGGCACAGACACTAAATGAAGAAAGAGAAAGCAATCAGGACTGTTTAAAGGAAAGGACAAAGGGAAAGAGAAAAGATGTTGAAAGAACGAAAACCAAACGGACAGACGATAATAGAAGACCAAAGGAAGCCGAAGAGAGCACCAAAGATGGAGACCCCAGCCAATTGCTAGAGGTGAAGTCTTCCTGCAGTGGAAATGAGCGGGAATTAAGGCCCAATAGCCAGGGTTTATTCTAGTGTTTGATCTGCACTGACTTTTGATTTAGAATTTAATTTGTTGCAATTTTTTTTTTATTTCTTATTTCCCAAAGGCATCTGAATTCAGAGAATACATGATGCGTTAGTTTGTGTGAATGTTACTTTATATGTTACAGGTGAGTATTCACAGAGAGTGAATGAAGGGGAGTTGTTGAGGTAGAAAGATGGGGACTTTGTTTTCTCACTATGATTTTCATTATTTTTTTTTAAAAGTCTCCTTGGATAAGTTTCTTTTGAAAAAAACCCCCACTATTTCCAGCAATCAAAGACGCTATTCACCCCCTCCAAATAAGTCTCGAAAACTTACCCTGCATCTTACAAGCCAAAAGTTACTTTTTTAATAGGCATATTTCATAGGCCTATGCTTTTTTCATAGGCCTATCCTAACCCAAGAATCTATGCTAGACAGTAATCTGTACTCCTGTATATGATCTCTAAATGTAGCGTATAAATTATACTTAGTATAAAATAGTAAATGACAGAAGTATCGTAAATAATAAAACAATATACAAATAAATACACCCCTACCACTATGTTATAGAAAGTTAATTTTCTCCTAAACCAAATATAGCAGGATTTTATTATTTAGTGGAACATTACACAATCAAAACAGATATTATCAGGTATTATTTATGTCCAAACTCTACAGCATTGAAACTCTGTTGCCAAAAATATGAATATGTTGCCATCCAAAGATGAGTACATTACAAAAAAATATTTTTGGCAACAGAGTTTTTTTTTCGTAGTGGTGCACTCATCTTTGGACGGCAACATATTCATATTTTTGGCAACGGAGTTTCAATGCTGGAGAGTTTGGTCATAAACAATACCTGATAATATCTGTTTTTATCGGATAACTATGGTAAACAAGCCCATGGACTAGTAGTAATTTAGATGTTTTCACTGTCTTCAAACAATCTTGACTTTAAGGGAACATTATTAAGTAACAAAAGAAATAAAAATGTGATACGTTAAATGGGATTAATGATAAATCTTATAATAAAAAGACTATCTGTTTTGGTTGTGTTCACTTGTTCAGTGATGAAATGTGTTGCGTTCACTTAGCAACACCGGGCAACGGAGATAATTGATTTTCATAGTTTTAAACATAGAACTTTATATTAAGATCATAAAACAAAAAATGCTATGTATGTATCACACTCACATGAGTTACTAATTATAAGACAAGAGTGAGTGTATGGCCACCTGTGTTAATGAGTTTCATTATTAGAAACCGTCAACCAAAATTGTCAACATGGGTTTCTTCAGTTTTTAAGCGAGTCTGGCTGGCTATGTATGTATCGCGCATGGCTGCATCAGTGGAGATAGAGGGGTGAAAATTTAAATATTTACTCCTAATTAAGTCTAGAAAAATTTTTTTTTGTTTTTTTGAAAATTCCCCAAGTAGGAAGTGTAGTGTGGGAGTTTAATTTGCAATGTAAGTTTCTGCTAAATTACTCCCTTAGTTTGTGTCCAGCAACATTCATTGGAGGTTTGTTTTTTGAATATTTAGACTTTTTGTGATTACTGCCCACAAAAGATGAGAGAAATAACTTATTCATTGATCAATGTTTTAATTGATTACCCCAACATGGCATGCTACCAAAAGACCACACCAATTGAGCTAAAGGGCTGAAAATAGATTTTTAGTGGGGTGTTCAATTTACGTAAGTTTAAGCTAAATTGGTCCCTTAGTTTGTGTCTGGTTGCATTAACACTTTTTAGTGATCACCACCCAACAAAAGGTAAGAGAAGCAACTTATTCATTGATCACCCCTTTTACCAATTTTCTAATTGATCACCCCCAACGTTGGTCACATGACGGTTTCTATTCAATGACTAACCAGACCTGCGTTTATTCTATTTTTTCTCTCCAAACTTTGCAAGAGGGCAGAGCATCGTCGACCCTACAAAAGTTTGAAAATTACTTCCTCTTTCTAAAAATCTTCCGAAAATGACTTAAAATATTTAAAAAGAAATGAAAGATGGTAAAGTAATAATATTGTTAACATGACAAGGCAGCTGATGGCGTCCCGAAAGAGGACTTTGCAGCCTGTTTTTGAAAAGTGAAAGTGATGCTGTGATAAGTGTGTGAGGTCCTGAGTGGAGTATTTTGAAGAGACTAAGGCGCCATCGCCCTAGGTAGGCTATTTTTTTTGTTAATATTAAATTGCTGGATACTTTCTGGTCAGACCACATAGATAGAAATGAGAGCAGAAATCTCAATAATAAATAATTTTGGAAGAAAAGGAAGGGTTTTCATTGGCTGCTTGAAGAAAAAAAAGTCAATGGAAACAAGCCAATCCAGGCTTACTTAACGAATTCAAATACAAATAAAGATTGAAATCAACAAAACCAGAAATATTACGACAATAATATGTATAACAGCACTAATTTAGATATTTTCTATAGTTTTGAGAAGGGTCATTAACATTCAAATAATTCTTTTCTATAGTTTTGAGAAGGGCCATTAACATTCAAATAATTCTTTGGACAATTGAACTCTTTGTTGTTTGTGCTGTTAACACAACAGAAACAGAAAAATCAAAGAGGCAGTTCATATCAACTGAACGCATTAGTCAGACAAGTACAGAATTCAACTCGATGTGGCTTCCGCTGCTCAACAGGCCCAAACCCGACAAGACAAGGATAAAGAAACACCCGAATCCTACGTTATAAAGGTTATCTCCTTTGAAATTAAAAAACTTCTGTTTACCACCATCACATTCAGATATTACACCTGAAGAAGGCCGAAGAATGGATTGGCCGAAACGTTGTGTTAACAACACAAACAACAAGAAGGAATTCAATCGTTCGAAGAACTATTTGAGATCACTAATTTAGTTCAGTAAAAAGACAATTACATACAAATCCAGTTTGCAACTTGATTAAAATTTAATTTTTAAATCTATACTCTTAAAAACCGTAAACCAAAACTGTCAAAATAGTCAACATAGGTTTCT
>VCCN01006896.1:6180318-6195194 GCA_006491835.1 Architeuthis dux
GAGAGAGAGAGAGAAGGCAGCATTATAATCCAGAGAATGTCTACAACCTGACAATTCCCAATGGTCCCAAATACTTAACCCTTCTTAAGCAGAGCCACTCAAAGGCATTAAACACAAAGCAGTCCGAGAGAGAGTGTTAGATAAAAGCACACCTAACCACAACCCACCACCACCCCATTCACCTACTTGCCCTATTATTCCCATACCTGACCCTATTCCACAGATTAGTACACCTGTCCTTAATCATCCAAAGAACAGCTGTACCTTTGCTGGGGTTTTGTTTACAGACTTCAGCAACAAAAACATACACAGTGTAGATATATGTTTTCATATATCTTGACAACAGCAGGTAGGAGGAGACTCTATGGGAGTTACCTAACACTTTCCTCCCTCACTTCTAGGACACCACCTTGCTTAACTCATCAATTGCGAATGACGGAAATTTCCGTCATTGCTGTTCTATGGCTAATGCAATAGAATTTCTGTTTTATTGTGGTTGGTGGCAACTCATTTCTATCTGTGAGTCAGGGCTTTTATCTTGCAATAGATAACTATTACACTTAACCACCTTTCACAGTTAATGGGTTAATTTGGACTGATGACCATTAAAACCATCCTGTCCAGGACATCACCAATTCACCTTTCTTTTTTTTTTTTTTTTGATTGATGGCAACTCATTTTTATCTGTGAGTCAGGGCCTTTATCTTGCAATGGACAAGGGCTTTTATCTTGTGGTGGATAACTATTGCCACAGGCTACAGTTAATGGGTTAATATACCAGTCAACCACTTTTTCTTTGTTTTTTTTGTTTACACAACGTTTCGGCCGCTCCATTCTTCGGCCATCTTCAGGTGTAATATCCAAATCAATCCCTGATGCCTGAAGTATCCCAAAAGGCAAATGCTGAGGGAAGTGAACAATTTCTGACACTACCCATATGTACGCATGGGGGTCCCCCCCACATTAAACTCAACCATGTGTCACATTCTGCCCTCGTGAGGAGATGGATAAATACCAGGGCTCCAGACTAACTTTTTTCACTACCGTCCCGAAGGAAATGTAAACTGTCCCAAAATCAAAATGTTGTTTCTTTACTTTGTTATTATCATCTATAGTTGTTAGTTGTTAGTAGCATAATAAAAACACCATTGTCAAACTCCAGTCCAAACCTGGAGTTGACTTTGTTTTACTATGTAACAAAAACAACAAAAACAATCCCCACCAAATTTAACAAAAAAAAAAAAAAATGTTGTTTTTTGTTTAAAATCACTTGTGTCCCCGGAGAAGATATTTGTTCGTCCCAAACACATTTTTACCGTCCCCGGGACAACGTTAATTTCAAGCCCTGATAAATACCATTAATCATATGAGAATTCACAGGGTGTTTAGCAAAAGAATACTGACACTATTTTATAAGCAGTAAACAATGTTGCAAATCAACACAGGTCTGGTTAGTCACTCAATAGAAACCATCATGTGACCAATGTCTTTTGACAGCATGCAGTGTTGGGTGTGATCAATAAAAAAATTGGAAAAAGGAGTAAGCAATGAATAAGTTACTTATCTTGTCTTTTGTTGCCTAATCACTAAAAAAGTCCAAATTTTCTAAAAACCAGTCTGAACACTGCCAGAAGGATCAATTTAGCATAAGCTTACATTGCAAATTGAAACTCCCCACTAAAAACCTATTTGGGGGGGAATTTTAAAAATCTTTTTAAAAATGTCTTTTCTAAACATAAGGTGTATATGTTTAAATTTTCAGCCCTCTAGCTCCATTAGAGCGGCCTGTGCACTTAAAAACTGAAGAAACTATGTTAATGTTGACAGTTCTGGTTGACGGTTTCTAATATATAAGCTAATATTTATACATATCAACAAGAATGTAACATGTGATATCAAAGGTAGTATTTTCTAAACAAATACAGGTATTCCCTGCTTTTTGAACGTTACTTTGCTTTTATGAAAGACCTAAATCCACCATACCTTTGAACTGTGTCTGTGAGCATCTGTGCATTCATTAGCAGGATGTGTCCTAAGGTATCAGAAAAGTCAAAGAGAGCTTGTAAGGGTTTTATGCTTAACATAAAACTGGCAGACATATAAGGTTATTTTGGGGGTCTGGGAACACTCAAAGAATTTACCCATATAAATTAATGGAAACTGCTTTTGCTCTACGCCATTTTTGCTTACAAAAGGATTCATAGGAAAGATCTATTTTTGGATAGCAAGGGAAACCTGTATGTCAAAACTTCCATTCACACTAATGATTACATTGTGACATAGCAAATACTAAACACATACATACTAATCACTGTATAGGAAGTAAGAAGATATCAACATTTCTATAGTACACTTTAACTATATAGGAAGTATGAAGATATCAACATTTCTTTAGTATACTTTAGCTGTATAGGAAGTAAGAAGATATCAACATTTATAGTACATCTTGTGTGAGAATAGATATAGCAAATATAATGTCAATAATTCAAAAAGGTGAATAATTTTACCTTAATCACAGCCTCTTTGAAGACTTATTTGGTTTCTAAATTACTTTTTTATTTCTCACTGTAAAACTGCACCACCACCACACCATCTAGCATCTATGTATGTTTCTGATTAATTTATACTTTAAGCAAATAGAAAATGCTATTATTATGCAAGTATTACATTATTCAGTCAAAAGCTGTGAAGATCATTCACAGGGTTATGTATGAATCAAATTCCCCACAGTAACATTTATGTTTAAAAGTGTTGAATTTGTGGATTTGACCCTCAAATTCTCTCATTTTTTACCTAAAATTTGTGCAAGTTTCAGCACTCAGTTTTATGTTGTGCATTGAAAATCAGGAAGAAAGGGATTGTCAGTGGTCAGGAATTAATCTAAGTGCAACTGATTGAATAGGGCTATTATACGTATAATGTAAATACATTGTGAAGGATTATACCATAGAATGCATGGTAAATGATTTTATTTTAGGAAAATGCATAGAATATTAGGAAGAAAGGGATTGTCAGTGGTCAGGAACTAATGTAAGTGATACTGACAGAATAGGACCTCCACAGGTGTCTGTTGTGTTCTGGAACGTTGTTGAATCTTGTTCTGGGGGAAGTATGCGCATCCCCTTTCATATACAACAGACACCTGAGGAAGGTGGGAGGGTACAATGTTGTGAAATAAAAAAACAACAAAGATAAGGAAATCAGTCCAAACAAACCACATACAATGATTAAAACAGCCGGTCTAACAAAATTGAAACGAGGGCTTCTAAAATTGTCAACAACAATGATAAAAATAACAGGTCTGGTTAGTCACTCAATAGAAACCGTCATGTGACCAACATCTTTTGGCAGCATGCCGTGTTGGGGGTGATCAAATACAATTTGGATAAAGGGGTGATCAATGAATAAGTTACTTCTCTCACCTTTTGTTGGAAACTAAAAAGTCTGGATTTTCAATTTTTTTGTAGACGGACACAAACTAGGGACCAATTTAGCATAAATTAACATTGTAAATTGAACCGCCCCAACTAAAAACCTATTTTGGAGAAGAATATTGAAAAAACAAAAAAAAACGTTTTTTCTAGACATAATAAGGAGTAAATGTTGAAATTTTCAGCCCTCTATCTCAATGGGTATGGCCTGTATGCATGATACATAGCCACTCAGCCAGACCAGCTTAAAAACTGAAGAAACTTATGGTGACAGTTTTGGTTGACGGTTTCTAATATGGAAAAAGAATACATTGCACTAACTGACATTAGTAAAGGTTCTTGGCTTAAATGTAATAATTGGGAAGTTACTGATGTAAGTGTTTTGATCAATAAGGTAAAAAAAGAAAATGGTAAAAAACTTGAAAGAGAGATAATCAGAAGTGAAGGTATTGTGCGGATGCGGAGGACGAAGGGGATAAATTTGTGTTCTCTTTAGCCAATACACTGATTATTTGGCTTACGTGTAGAAAAACAAAACGGAAAAAAAAGGAGAGTGATGTAAAGGAATACATTTAAGGAAAAGAGAAAAAAAAACTAGAAAAAAAAAAAAAAAAAAAAAAAACTTTCTACTTTTTTCTTTGATGTTTTCATTGTATTTGTTTTACCCTGGCTTTTTTTTTGTGTGTTTTTCTTTTGTTTGTTTGTTTCTTTGATTGTGAGGATGGTTCTTTTCCAATGATAATTTTATTTGCAGCCAGAAGGAGCTCTTTTGTGCAGGGAAACCAAATTTTCGATGCACTTGAGCGAACAGAGTTGTTTGGCAAACCATCAACCAAATTGTACATTCTCCAGCGGGGTGGTGGTCGTTCGGTCGGTCTGTCTGTCTGTCGGTTGGATTGGCATCCATTTTGTAGTCATTGACAAGTTTTTACATGATGACGCACCAAACATGGAAACACATAAATACAAAGACAAAATTAAGGCGCAAAAAACTGCAACTGCTATAGTTTAGTCAGCACAGTCATGTCAGCAGGTAGACATCCAACAAAGCTTTTATGCAACAAAATCGATTTGCACGAATGTTCATTAATTAAACACACAAGATGAAAAATAAAAACTGATTGGTTAAATAGGTCAGCTTGAGCTCAAGCTCAGCTCAATGATTTTTGTCTCCATTTCTCGAATGATCCATGGAGTCCCGATCATTGTTTGTTTCTGTAGCAATAGCGGGTTTCGTTATCCGTGCTGTTAACTGCCAGCCGCACATCCCTTGAGCTAAGATGATACTATAAAAACCTCATTTTCATTTTTGTTATTTAAACTTAATAATTTCAAAAATTTTGTTTTTATTTAAAGAAATCCAGCGACATTTATTCAGACATTCTGTACTTGCTTGAATTTTAGACAAAACTGAAGAACATTTATTTCTCTACTAGGTGATATTGGTTCCAAAGACATACATCAGATGAGTAAATAACAGCAATCATTTTTTTCGACTGTCACAGCGTAGTTTGGGCGCTGTATACACATTAAATTGAAAATTCACTGTAAAATTCATTTTAAATCGAACAATGACAAATAAGACACCAACAGATTCAGAATTGAACATTCTTTATTATGGCATGCATAACAGTTTTGTAGTTAGTCAAAATCATGGAGAATGAACACTTGAGAGACAGGGGAAAATTAGCGTGGGCGTTAAAAAAATGGACTGTTTGGACTACCTATTTATGGACACACTTAACCTGTTCACTGCCATGGATGAGATAACTTACCTTAGCAAGTCGTTAGACCAGTGCCACAATGAGATAACTTGTCTTACAATAGGGTGTTATTTTTTCGCAAGATAGTAGCATCTCCTTTTACAAACAAAGGAAATTTGCATATTTACTTTGGTGATACGACAACTAGTGAAGTTCAATTCGACCACTGATTCAGATTTTAAGATTTATGTGCTAGATAAGTCAACCTCAACTAAAACTAGCATTCAAATGGAAATTATGAATCACCGCCACCCATATATGCTGTGTTGGGGGTGATCAATTAAAAAGTTGGAAAAACGGGTGATCAATGAATAAGTTACTTCTCTCGCCTTGTGTTGGGCTGTGATCACTAAAAAAGGTCTGAATTTTCCAAAAAACAAGTGGGCACAATCTAGTGACCAGTTTAGCATAAACTTACATTGCATATTGAACCCGCCACTAAAAACCTTTTTAGGAGGGGAATTTTTTTTTTAAATAAATAAATAAATAAAAAAAAATCTTTTCCCTACTCATTGAAGGGAGTGTGTATGTGCAAAATTTCAAGTTTCTACTATGAACGGTTAGGGTTGGGCAAGACACATGAACAACCTAAACCCAGCAATAAACCAGTGTTGTGGGTAGCAGTGATTAATAAGACCACACTACTTCTGTCACACTGTCAAGTTCAGAATCTTTAAACAAGAGTTTTCCAAACCTTTTTTGACTTCCGCCCCCTTTTAGAGCATATATTTCATCAGCCTCCCCCTCCCGTAAAGTCAATCAAGAATGACGGATTTAAAATTAAATTTCAATAATCTTTCTTAATTTAAGCATATATTTTATAACCAAAAATAATAGTTGTACAAAAGTATCGAAAAGTACATGAAGTCGGAGGTATTGATTGGAATCTTTTGCTCTGTACCCCAACCTCACCACCTGTTGTCTTGCACACATCCCCCTACCACCCTTTGCCTTCCAGTGCCCCCCTTTGAGTCTTCTAGCACTCCCAAGGCGACCTCTTTGGAAATCTCTTGTCTAAACGCACTGATATAACCAATTATTTGTCTTTGTTTTTATGCTTCAAAATTTATTCACACACCAGCATATACAGTAATCTCCAGAGATCTTTCCCTGCACTGGAAATGATCATGCCAGTCATGTGACAGTCGATCTGCAAGAATCTTGGAGTTTTCTAAATTTTTAAATAAAAATAGGTAAATAAATAAGGAAATAAAAACGATTTCTCATTTATTTTTTAATACCTTGAAAACCGATCAAACTTGATGGCGCCATCTTCCCTGGCGCCTTTCTGTAATTAATGTTCGGAAAAAGAGAACCAAACTTTGCTGCAAATTCTCTAAAGTCTGGAATTCCTGGGCTCATCAAAGTCAACTGTCACTAAATGACCTGCTTTTCCGTCATTCAAGAATATTCCATTTTCGAGGAAGGCTGTACTGATAACTATCTTTAATTTTAAGCTTCTATAACTGAGACATGGATGCTTTTTTTTTCCTATGATGAATGTTAGAAACCATCAACCAAAACTATCAACATAGGTTTCTTCAGTTTTTGAGTGGGTCTGGCGGGCTATCTAATTGTCACGCATACAGGCCACACAAATAGGGCTAGAGGGCTGAAAATTTTAATATTCACTCCTTATTATATCTAGAAAAAACTTTATTTTTTTTAATTTCCCACTAAAATAGGTTTTATGCGGTGGTCAATTTACAATGTAAGTTTATGTTAAATTGGTCCCTTGTTTGTGTCCAGCAGCAAAGGCTGTTGCTAAAAACATGAATGAGTACACCACTACGAAAAAACATTTTTGGCAACAGAGTTTCAATGCTGGAGAGTTTGGTCATAAATAATATCGTTTTGATTGTGTAATGTTCCACTAGAAATAATAAAAATCCTGCTTTGTTTGGTTTAGAAGAAAATCAACTTTCTATTAAAAAGTAGTAAGGGTGTACTTATTTATGGGCAATACTGTGTGTGTGATAATTATAAAGACATTTATTAGTTGAGAACCTATATTTGCCCAACGCCAGTGTGAGCAACTGCTAAACGAGCGGCCTAAATTGTGAATGTGAATGTGAATAAAGAAACAAGCTCCATGCAGGGATCGAACCCGCATCCATCTTGGAAGCAATCATATAGGTTCTGCTCTACCGATTCAGCTAACGAAACGCTCGTTTCTTTATTCACAGTTACGATTTAGGGTACTAATTACGGGCAAATATATGTTCTCAACTAATAAATGTCTTTATAATTATCACACACACAGTATTGCCCATAAATAAGTACACCCTTACTACTTTTTAATAGAAAGTTAATTTTCTTCTAAACCAAACATAGCTGGATTTTATTATTATCATATACATTTGATTTCATATATATATATATATATATTGTGTGTATAAAAATCAAACACATGTATGAATGTGTGTATACTATAAGCTACTGGATAAAACCAATAATCCAATGACCAACATCCAACACAAACCAGGAAACCAGGGATGTAATTTACCATGAAAATCAGGAGCTGCACCATAAATTATTATAGAAACACCAGTGCTCAGATCCTTCTCATAAAAGATGGAATTCGGACGGGAAGAGACAAGACGAGTAATATCCACAAGTACGACGACAACTACGCTTGAAAGTATTTCCAATCTCATCTTTCATGCTTTGGGAAGTTAATTGTGAATATGCGCGTTTTTGGACCCTAGAAGCACAGCTGATTTTGGAACTCGGAATGTTTGAACGTGGGCACGCGCAGAGAAATATCAAAAGCAACAGAAGCCGAAAAAAGAGACCCCCGCAAAAAAAAAAAAAACGTTACCTTGAAGATTAAAACAAGGCATCCCTAAAGTTGCTTTCAAGTGGATGATGCAAAGAAAACAGAAAGAAAAGGGCCCCAAAAAAAACAAAAAGAAAAACCCTAGTTAGAATAGGAATGTTGATCTGGTTTGTTGCTGGAAGAACCTCGCAAGAGATACAAAAATACTTAGAGAACTAAGAAAATAAGGACAGAAACCCTAAAGAAGCGATAAGAATTTACTCAATCTATACAAGCCAAGGATTTGTTTTCCGATAACAGCATCGTGCGTGCGAGGAAAATAAAAATGCTTGTATCCCCTGCTACCCAAAAGTAGTGCGTTCCTATAAAAAAAATATTTTGTAAGCCGAAATTTTGAATGTTCTCAGACCCAAAAAATGGTGATAATAGATACTGGGGTGTAGGAGAGAGGAAGGTGCACACTGCCTCTATAATGGCTCATGCAAAACAAACGCTAAATGCTAGTTTCACTTTTTGCCTTTTTACGCCAAAGCAAAAAAATGGAACTTTCGAAAAGTGGGGAACGCCTGTATACTAAAGAATTGGCATGTATATGTATGCGCATTTCTCATTCCACACAAACGCTAGTTGAAAAACCATCAGCTGGAGGGAAGATACTGAAAGAGACAAACCTTTTTTATTCGTGTTCATTGAAGATATCTATATAAATGCAAATTTTGTTACTGTATTTCCTGGCGTCGAAGATTATCCTGCCTCAAGGACGCACCTTAATTTTGACTTGCAAAATTCAGAAAAAAAAGGAACATAAAATTAGGGTCTCTAGTACTTTCACTTTCAGTAGTTCAAAGAATAAACATAAAATTAGGGTCTCTAACACTTGCATGGATCTTATCAAGATGTTTTGTGGGTGGCTTAGTAACATCCTCTTCACGGCTTATAGTCAGCATTTTTTTCTTTCACAATATTGAGAAACAGTGTGTTTACACCCACAGTTTAGACCTAGACTACCGGTAAGTACCCATTTAGGATACTAGTTCAAAACTAGCATTTCAAGGGAAATTATGAATCACTGCCACCCATATATGCTGTGTTGGGGGTGATCAGTTAAAAAGTTGGGAAAACGGGTGATCAATGAATAAGTTACTTCTCTTGCCTTTTGTTGGGTTGTTATCACTAAAAAAGGTCTGAATTTTTTTTCAAAAGTGGGTACAAACTAGTGACCAATTTAGCATAAACTTACATTGCATATTGAACCCTCCACTAAAAACCTTTTTAGAAGGGGAATTTTCAAAAAAACATTTTCCCTACTCATTGAGTGGAGTGTGTGCACAAAATTTCAAGTTTCTACTATGAACGGTTAGGGCTAACGAAGTCCAGAGACATACATAGATACATATAAATGCCAGAACACATAAATAACCTAAACCCAGCAATAAACCAGTGTTGTGGGTAGCAGTGATTAATAAGGCCACACTAATTCTGTCACACTGTCAAGTTCAGAATGTTTTAACGAGGGACGATCAATGAATAAGTTATTTCTCTCGCCTTTTGTTGGGCTGTGATCACTAAAAAAAGGTCTGAATTTTCTAAAAGCAGGTCAAACTAGTGACTAATTTAGCATAAACTTACATTACATATTGAACACTCTCTAAAAACCTATTTAGTGGGGAATTTTTGAAATACCAAAAAAACATTTTCCCTACTCATTGAGGGTAGTGTGTGCACAATTTCAAGTTTCTACTATGAACAGTTAGGACTGAGCAGAGTTTGGATAGATATATAGATACATATCAATGTCAGAACACGTGAATAGCCTAAACCCAGCAATAAATCAGTGTTGTGAGTAGCAGTGATTAACATGGTAATCAAAAAACAACAAAGATAAATAAGGATACTATGTAAAAATATGGTAATCAAAAAATAACAAAGATGAGGATACCAGTCATTGTATGTGCTGTGTTTGGACTAATTTCCTCATCTTTGTTGTCTTTTTTTCACATTTTGGCCATGTACCTTCCGGCCTTCCAGAACACAACGGACATCAGGGGAGGGCCAAAATGTACATGGCCGACACATTGTGAAAAAAAAAACAAAGACAAGGAAATTAGTCTGAACAAACTGTTGCATATTTAGGCAGACATGGACGGAGGTCACAGATTTAACCGCCACAGGTGTTGAAAGTTAAACAGGATATCGACGACAACAAAGTTAGACCGGAAACAGACACAACAGGTATTCAAAAGTCATAAACAGGATATTGACCCTGAGTGCAGGCTGGAAAATCAGTGTGGGCGTTCGACAACAGTTTCAAGAAGTTCATGAATCTAAGAGTTAAGACATTAAAGAGTTAAAATTCAGAAAATGAAGATTCAACCAGGTTGAATAACTACTGGAATAAATGCCAGTACTTCATCTCAAAATTTCAGACAACATAAGAAACAAGGTTTTGCTCTGATGTAACTTCTCTAGCAAGTTCAAATACTGCTCCCACATAACAAGAATATGAATCACACACACCAAACATCTGCTTTGCACTCAGACACAAAAGTT
Source organism: Architeuthis dux (assembly GCA_006491835.1). Lineage (NCBI taxonomy): Eukaryota > Metazoa > Mollusca > Cephalopoda > Oegopsida > Architeuthidae > Architeuthis > Architeuthis dux. The sequence continues at coordinate 6,190,842 of VCCN01006896.1, forward strand.
TTTGGAAGATCACCAGAAGAGATCAATTTTGTCTCGCAATTTGATCTTCGCTTCAAAACTCAATCACTGAATCAAAGCCAAATCTTCAACCAGAACCAAATCTATTTTCAGACAGCATTATTATAGCAATCACGCGGTAAAACTGGAGCATGTTCAATGAACTGTCAAGCGGGTGTCTTGTTTATCATGAAACTAGTTTACTGTTGCCGTCAAAAAAAATGAAGGAAATGTATAAGTAATTTTGCAGTTATTGTGTACAATCATCTTTCTCTTACAAATAATGAAATAATAAAGAAGGGAAGAAAGTTATTTCCCTTGCATGACATACGGGACCAACCAACAAACACTGTATTATATAAGTTAAATATATACCATTATTCATTTTTGAAGTAAGATGTACAAGGGGTTGGAGAAAACACTGATAGAGTTTGGTGCGAAAAGTCACTGGATAGCACGTCAAATGCAGCACAAAAGCGTTGGGGAAAACACTGACACAGTTTGTTGCAAACAGTCACTGGATGGCACGTCAAATGCTCCAATGCCGGAACAAAACCTTGAATGGGACACTTTCTAGACAATCACTGGTACGCATTCACCTAGACCAAAATTCGGACTGACATACATCATATGAGTCCAAAACGCGACTAACTCTTTGACCATCGTTTTGCCTTTTTATTGGCCATTTTGGCAGGGGAAAGACCCGTATTTGTCAAAAAACCAAGGACGAGTAAAATGTTGGTCTCCCGGATTTACTGTGAAAGCTTTCGGTTTAAAAGAACTGCCACCAGCAGATCCGGGTCCTTTACTGACACAAATACAAGCAATGCGCACCCGTTTCAATCTCTGAACCGGCAAGTCTTCGCCACATTTTCATTGTAACTTATCCAGACTGTCAGTCTATGGCAATGAGTAAACAGCATGGAGCTCTCGACAAGACTCAAACTCGCATCACTTTTACCTCGGGAAGCTGCCTATGTACGGCACTGCTCTACCAACTGAGCTACTAGAGCTCTTACGGGTGGCAGTAGATCAAATCTAACCTTTGAACTCATCCTTCATCCTTTCCTGATCGTTCGGCACCATATTTGTTATTGTTTTTACATAGTTGTTGTAGTAGTAGTAATAATATCCTGATTTATTTTTACTAGTCAAAAATTAATAATTGTTGACAATACTTCATCAAATAAAAATAAATCGGGATGAAATATATGGTTTTGAACATTTCGGATCATTTAACTTATATAGGTTGTTGGGACATCTTCAATGTCCAGTTGCAGGGTGTTAGCCAGGAATTTGATTTCCCCACCGTTTTTGTAGGATTTGGAAGTTTTCCAAGGTCAACATTTTTGTATTTAAAAAAGGGATCCAACAAGTTCATAGCAGGTAAATTCATAGCAGATAATTTCATAGCAAAAATGACCATTTCCTAGCCACTTTTTATAGCAGAAACAAAATAAAGATTAAAAACATCATTCATCTGATGTTGCTAAACCATGAAGAAGTTAAGACGTTGTCTGTCATGTTAACAAAGCAAGCAGGATGAATTCATTTTCATCAGGTGTCGCTAATTTATGGGACTCATAAGTAAAAGTAAATAATCTAATTTTTACAATGTTATTCAAAGCTTTTGAGGGCAATAAGTACAATAAAATAAAGTTGTATAGTAATTATCACTGAAAAAAAAACATTATAAAAATTAAATCTATGCAACATAAAAAGAGTCATTTTTTTTTCAATATTATCAATATTTTCGATGCTATTTGTGTTCCTACAATTTCGAAAAAGTAGTTTATATTTTAATTTTTGCAATGGATGCAAAAGAAAGCTTTAATAATATACATTTAGAGATCCGTTAAAAACATTTATACTGTTCAGAAAATGAATTCATCCTGCTTGCTTTGTTAACAGGACAAACGTCTTTTTCATAGTTTAGCGACATCAGATGAATGATGTTTTTATCGTTTTGTTTCAGTTGGCTAGGAAATAGCCATTTCTGCTATGAAATTGCCCACTATGAATTTGCCTGCTATGAAAGTTCCGTAATCCTTTTAAAAGATGAGGATACAAGTCATTGTATGTGGTTTGTTTGGACTAATTTCCTCATTTTTGTTGTGTTTTTTTTTTCACGTTTCAGCCATGTAACCTCCAGCCTTACAGAACACAACAGGGTCGAAATGTACACAGCCGACACATTGTGGAAAAAAAAAACAAAAAAAAACAAAAAAAAACACCCCCCCAAAAAACAACAAAGACAAGGAAATTAATCCGAACAAACCACATACAATTATTAACTCTTAAATTCATATTAGGGAATTTAAATGTTAAATCAAGGGGAGAAACTTCTGATTAAAGTTACTTCCCTTGCACATTTTGGTGCAAGGGAAGTAACTATGAACTATGAAGTCACCTGCTATGAAAGTTCTGTAACCCTTTTAAAAGATGTCAAAAATGGCCCCAAAAACTTCAAAAGACACTAAAAAGTGGTAAAAAAAGGTTAAAGAAATGGCCATAATGATCAAACCAGAGCTCAGCTTAATTGAGAAATTGGAATTAGGTTTCTATTGGAAATTGGGCGGTAAACAGCTAGTGAGAACACTGGCGAACTCCCCAAGTTGATCATATGTATTATCGTTCTCCACTTGTACCCGAGTAAGACCCACTTGAGTGACTAACCTGACCTGTTTTGAATAAGGTTCAAATCAGGTCAGTCCTCCCAACCAGTAACCACTTTACCACATATGATCGAAGTACCGCAAAATCAGCAGGTGACGCAATCTTTTTGTGATTACCTACTTTTTTCATTTACCTCTGCCAACAAAGATAGAGGAGGTATATGTATTCACTTGTGTCTGTCTGTCTGTCTGTCCACACGATATCTCCAAAAGAAAGTTTTGTGGAAGGGGGAACCTTCTGGGCTATGGAAGAAGTGATTAAATTTTGGTGGTGGATACAGGGATTAGTTTTTGATTGAGAGATATTTTATTTTATTCTGCAGCAAAAGAGGTTAAAAACAAGCTGTTAAAAAAAATGCTAAATTTAAATTTGAAGAGAAGTAACTCAATATTTGTACATTTCAAGTTCTCTCCTTTGTCTTTAATATTGAATCACGATCACCGACCCGACCAAAAAACAAACAAGGTGGCAAGGTATTCTTCCCTTTTCACTCAGTTGTTCTTGTTGTGTCAGTGTTACCGGACACATCATTTAGCATTTTAATTCACTCAAGACATCATCTAAAAATGTTTTTTTATTTTTTAAAATTTTTTTTTATTTTTTAAATGGAATTTTTATTTATTTTTTTATTTTTTGGGGGCGCATGAAGAACCTTTTTTGGTGGGGCATGAAGAACCTTCTAAAATTGGTTCTTTGGATTTTTAGAAGAAAAAAGGTTTTAGGTATCAGTATCGCTTTTTCATATTAAATAGTAGCAGTAGTAGCAGTGACATGCACGTTTGCACCACCTTCCTATAAAATAACTTCTGTTTACTCCATCACACTCGGATTTTACACCCAAAGAAGGCCAAAGAATGGATTGGCTGAAACATCGTGTTTAGAACACAAACAACAAGAAGGAGTCCAATCGTCCGAAGAACCATTTCAATAATTTGGATTCTTGTATAATCGTATCAGTGCTACCGGACATACTACAGTGATTCACTTAATGGCTGGAGAGGTGTGTTTTATTTTCATTCAGTTTTCAGTTAGTGTACAACACTAGCAGAGGTAGGAGTGATCTCTAGTTATTTATGATACTTTTGTTTATTTACTATTTCACACGTAAGTATAATTTATGCACTTCATTCAGAGGTCATATACAGTTCAGATTACTGTCTAGCATGGATTACCTTCCTCTGGGGTTAGGATAGGCCTATGCAAAAAAGTAACCTTGGTCCTGTAGGACACAGAGTACATTTTTGAGACTTATATCAGTTGGGAGAGTGGAGGGTAGTGTCTTCAACGCCAGCAATACGATAACTCCATTGTCAACAGACTCTACCCCCCCCCTGCTGTGCCACAATTTGAATTAGTTTAATGCAGAATGCACGACTTCCTGCTTTCTTTTCTCCAGCAATTACAATAATGATCCGCAACCGACACTGGAGACTCATGCACCCACCCCCGTCCAAATGCTAAACCATTTTGCGATCATCTATAATCAGCCATTTATTACAGCCAAAGTGTCTAAGGAAACACTTTTCTTGTTCATGCAGTTCAAGATATACATATATGTTTATGTGCAAAAACCATATGTTTCATGTACACACATATATATAATCAGTGTTTACACATCTAAATACTGAATATATATATAAACTAGTTTGGAAATAATAAAAAAATTATTAATATATATAT
>VCCN01006896.1:6222480-6246443 GCA_006491835.1 Architeuthis dux
CCTCGACACATTCGTAGCTGTATAATATCTTGAAAGAATGAACAGTATCTATCTTTCTGTCTATAAAGAGAGCATCAATTTCCGTATCTCATATATCATCTGAAATTCTTGAGATGAGTCATTATTTTTCATACGAGAATTGTTCAGATTAACATTATTATGACCAGTTAGTTTTCTCACAACATTTCAGTCAAAAATATGCATTGGTTGAAGTGTAGTGATAAAATATACAAGGATGAGGATATTAGTTAAAACAACTCACAGAATAATATAAGAGATATACTCGAGAAGATATTAAATTGCCATAATATTATCATTACCATATTTGATGGCATATATTTCAGCAGAAAATATTAAGAAATGTTTCCTGTATTTACAGATAAGCATTTAATGTTGTTGAACTATGCAGTTAGAGTATAGTTATAACTTAGTTTTGGCATAAGGCCACAAGTATGGGGCACCCAGTGTAATGGTAGCCATTCTAAAGGAAAATTGAAATAAATAATTTCACAAAGAACCAGGTGTCCAGAGGTAAAGGATTGGGAAAAGGAGGAGCCAAGCGTCATCGTAGGGTGCTTCGTGATAACAGGCGGTTCCCTATATGGGCTTCAGAGGTTAAACGCCCAGCCTTGTTTCTTGCTAACGAGATTTTAAGTAGGCCCAAAAAGTCTCCAGGGAGTTCCCGAGAAGGACATTCCAACTCTACTCGTTGATGGGATGCCAAGCAAGATGGTAGGCTGACACCCGCCCCCCCCCGATTTTTGTGGGTATCTGTCTCTCACAAAAAGGGGACTCCAAATTGATCGCTCAGAAACTGGGGTCAGAATAACTTGACCTTATGACACCAAGGTTAATTAGGAAAACACATGTCCCTGCACACACACATTTCTTTACCCATATTAAGGGCCCCAAAACAGACTCTGGCAGTCTAGTCTGGTATGAGGCACCCAGTGAGAGTTGAAGTCACTACAGTAATAACGGTCTGCAAGACTAGCATGATAATAACTACCCCATGACAAGGTGCTCATTAATATCTACAAAGCTTACGTTACTCTTGCACAAGGCCACAAGTTTGGGGAGCACCCAGTGAGGGTTGAAATCACCACAGTATTAATGATCTGCATGGTAATGGAGAGCTGAGTTCAAATTCCAATCAAGACTGATTGCATTAATTTTGCACTAATACTTTTAGGTAAGGCACAAATCCAATTCTCCCTTCACTTTATCCCAATGCCATTTTGATCATGTCCTTATCAATGGCACACCACAATAGTAGTTAAGTGAGTACCTGGATAATCAACACTCCCATAATTAATTTAGCTGCCCAGGCAATGGTGCTATATCCATTGTCAGCGTTGACAAATGGATTCCACAAATAATTATTGAATTATTATCAAATATTTATCATTAATAATATCATTATGGTTATCATATAAATTGTATTACTAATACTAGAATAGTACCCATCAAAAATGAGAGGATTATTTACCTATGGATCAGCACCTCAGCCTAGGATCAGAGAATCTGTGCTCTCTGCCTAGGATTAAAGTGTAACTCCCAGCACTTCTGCCTAGGATCAGAGTGTAGTAACTGTACACTTTGCCTAGGATCATAGTGTTGCTTCCTGGAACTTCTGCCTAGAATCAGTGTAATATCTGTGCGTTCATTGAAAAGTGTTACATACAAAAAAAATATATGTATGTGAAACACATGGTGTTTTATATATGTGGATGTTCATATATTTATTATTAATCCTATCATTATTGTTATCACATAAATGTTGTGGGTATCTATGTCTCACACTTATTATCTAAAAAATGTTTTTAAAAAAAGATTTTAACAGATAATTCGCAATAGAAACCTAATTCCAACTTCCCAATTAAGCTGAGCTCATTTTAGTGACTTCTTAGCCATTTTTAGCTTTTTCTGGCCATTTTAGTGACTTTCTAGCCATTTTTGACAATTTTAGTGTCTTTTAGCCATTTTTTGGCGTTTCTGGCTATATTTGGCTTTTTTTTAATAAACAGAAATTTGGACACCAGAAAACTTCCCAATCCTTTAAAAACAGTGGGAAATCAAATTCATGGCTAACACCCTGATTTTATTACCATTCTTCCCAGTGCCCCTATGAAAAATCTTCACATTACCATCACAGACTGTGTATATAATAATTATTGCATATTATAAACATTAAATACTTTGCTTCGTTATTGTCATCAATTACTAATTACTATAATCATACAACAGCTTTGATTACAAGCAATTAATGTTCACAGTTTACAGAACAATATTCAGATAATTATTAGAGCCTGCCTAATAGTGAGTAGGTAAGATTAAGAAGAGTAGAGAGATAAGTAAAGAAGGAAATGACGATCTAAAGCATGGAAAATACACCTTCATCAGACATCAAAATATTTTGTTTTAAAAAAAAAAAATCATACAATACCAAACAACAGTTAAAAAGAGATTATTAAGATTACTAAACTTATTATCCAAAAAATGTTTGTTTTAAAAAAAAAAAAAGAGAAAAAAAAAAAAAAAGAGAAAAAAAAAAAGAATTTTTAGACTGTTATTGGCTTTGGTTCATGAACAAATACAGGCAGATAAGCATTCAACTCCCCTTCAAAAATACAGTTTCTAATAAGTAGATCTACCTGATAAGCTAAAATAATTACTAACAACTGTGGAAGCACATGCCTGTTTTGTATTGTCCTCATCAGCCATCTGCAAACCCGCATCACAAGTGGAATGTCTTCTTACATATTCATTTATGAAGCCAAAAACATTAGTAAATAAATCAGGTTAGTCATTCAATAGACAGTCACGTGACCAATGTAGTTAGGCAGCATGCAGTGTTGGGGGTGATCAATTAAAAAAATTAGAAAAAGGGATGATCAATGAATAAGCCTTTTTTTGGCAGTGATCATTAAAAAAGTCTGAATTTTCAAAAAAACAAGTTTGAATGTTGCCGGACACAAACTGGCAATCTGGCAATCAATTTAGAATAAACTTACATTACAAATTGAACACCCCCACTAAAAACCTATTTCGGCAGAGAATTTTCAAAAAACACAAAAAAAGTTTTTTATAGATATGATAAGGAGTAAATATTTAAATTTTCAACACTAACTCCATTGATGCGACAGGTAAGCACAATACATACATACATACATAGCCAGCCAGCAAAACCAACTTGAAAACTTAAGAAACCTATTTTGACAGTTTTGGTTGACGGTTCCTAAAAAAAATACATACAAAATTTAAAACTAAGACCTTGGCTGCTGTTGGCTTTGGTTCCTGAACAAATACAAGCAAATAAGTATTCAACAGTCTTCAAAAATACAGTTTGTTTGAAAATTGCAAGATTTCTAATAGTCAGATCTACCAGAAATGTGTTAGCTGATCAGCTTCCAAAATGACTAACACTACTAGTAAAATACCCGTTGCTTTGCTAACATTATACCTAGGGGTGGAAATCTAAAGCAGTGCAGTATCTGAATTTGACTGATTGATTGTTTAATGGCACATCGTCCCTTGGTGGGTCATTTAATGCCCTGTCACTGAGACAAATGCCACGAGGACCAGGATAAAGGAGGGGGGGATCCCAAAAGCTTCTCAGGACGAATCCTGAGCATGCCAATGGTGATCGCCTCCCAACCAGCTGGCCAAGATATCCTTTGCCACTTCTCCCAGGACGATACCCGAGCATGCCACAAGGACCCCCGAAAGGCCGTGGTTCTCTGAACTTCATGGCCATGGCGGTTTCGAAGCACAGATACACCACTTTGATCTTAGCCAAAAGGCCGCCTGCAGTATCTGAAGAACTCATGAGAGTTGCTTGAAGTGACCATCCCTGGCACTTAACAAAATCTTCCGCTCACAGACACTCGAATAAGAATTCAATTCCACCTTATTTTACGTTCTCGCCTTTCTTCTTTTCTCAACGGCTGAGTTCAGCCATTCTCCTTTAGCAAATATCTTTGTTTCCCCACTACCCTACTGCTCTCTCCCTTTCTCCTCCTTTATATTTTTAAAGTGTGACATTACAAACAGAAATGTACGGACAAGTTGCTGATTGTAATATAGAATAGAATTAGGTACTCCAATGAGTTTTTACAGGAAGATCTGATACATCTGCTGCCTGTTCCCCCTTATAGGTCTTCTTATTCTGAACATTTTGATACCTCATTTTCCTCTCTACTCCTATTAGTTCACTAATTATGATTATTTATTCATTTGTGGACTCGCAGCAAATTGAACACTTACAAAAAAATGGCTTTTTCAACACCCTATAAAACTGAAAAGCCATCATTTTTTAAATATGTAGACATTTTGTACTTGCTTGAATTTTATACAAAACTGAAGAACATTTATTTCTCTACTAGGCGATATTGGTTCCAAAGACATATCGACAAAGGAGGTGTCATCAATCATTTATTTATAGACACCTTTTATTTCGACAACAGTAAAAAACCATCAGAGCATAGTTTGGGCACTGTAAACACATTAAATTGAAAATTTGCTGTAAAATTCCTTTTAAGTCAAACGGTGACAAATAAGACACCAACAGATTCAGAATTGGACATTCTTTATTATGGCATACATAACAGTTTTGTATTAGTCAACATTATGGGGAATGAACACTTGAGAAACAGGGAAAAATTAGCGTTACTGTGACATTTTCACCCAAAAAACTGACTGTTTGGACTACCTAATAGAATAGATAGAAAGTGAAAATTGAAAGATTTCAACTTATAAAAAGGTATATTTAATTATTTAGTTTATTCTACAGTAAAAAATTTTAAAAAGTATACCAGCCCTTTAACATTCATATTAATTCTTTCTATAGCTTTGAGAAGGGTCATTAACATTCAAATAGTTCTTCGGAACAATTGAACTCCTTGTTGTTTGTGTTAACACAATGTTTCAGCCGATCCATTCTTCAGCCTTCTTCAGGTGTAATATCTGAATGTGATGGGGTAAACAGAAGTTTTTAATTTCAAAGGGGGCAACCCTTATAATGTAAGATTTGGGTATTTCTTTATCCTTGCCTTGTCGGGTTTGGGCCTGTTGACCCGTTTTGGCTTCCCAAAACTAAACAAACCCAAACCGGACAAGGCAACAATAAAGAAACACCCGAATCCTATGTTATAAGGGTTACCTCCTTTGAAATTAAAAACTTCTGTTTATCCCATCACATTCAAATAGTACACTCAAGGATGGCAAAAGAATTGATCGGCCGAAACGTTGTGTTAACAACACAAACAAGAAGAAGGAGTTCAAACATCCGAAGAAGTGTATTAATATTAATATTTAATGTTTGTAAAAATTCTATGCACTACTTTACATTGTGAAACTATTCTAAAACATTCTAGAACAGTGGTTCCCAAATGGAGTCCACAAAGGTATTACTGGGGATCCGTGAGATAAGTTCAAAATTTCAAGAGACTGTAGTGTAAAATGTATAATTACTTAAGATAAGACTAATAAAAAAAATAAAACAGGAATATCCACAGCTATCAGAGAAGGCAAAGGATTTCTCTTTACAACTACGTATTTATGTGAATCGGGATTTCCTGCATAAAGAACAATAAAGAAAAATAATCATCTTAATAGACTGAAAGTTGAGGAAGATATGAGAATCCAATTGTCCACCATTAAACCAGATTTCAAAGAGATTTGTAGAAAAAAAATGAAACCGCGTCATTCATCCCATTGACTTTTCGTTCATTTCCCTTCCATTTTAGTATTAGTTTATGTAGGCATTTGTATATGTTATGCCGAATCGACAAAATTGTCTAATTAGCGGATAAAACTATGTATTTATATATTTTTTGTAAAAAAATAAAGTAAATACGTATGTAGATTTAACTTTTTTTCAAAAAATAAAAATGTAATTTTAATTTGATCAAAAGTTTATTTAATCAGAACAAGGATAAAAACAACTATTTTTTTTTACAATCAAAAGTTTATGTAATAAAAAATAAGTAAATACATAGTTTTATTCGCAATTTCATCGATTCGGCATAACATATATTTTTCAAAATAAATGTAGTTTCTGAAAACTAGTGATGGCTTGTTCTTACTATAATCACTTAATCAACATAAAAACTCTTTAGGGGTCCACACATATTTTTGGAGATCATTGTGGGGTCCATGGGGAAGAGAAGTTTGAGAACCACTGGGTTAATGGCACAAAGAACGGGATCAGAAAGCCAAGTTCAAACTCTGACTGCATTTCTTTCACATTAATGCCCTTGTACCCATCTCTTCCCTCCCCTGCAAACACGTCATGGGCCAGCATGGCCGGGTAAGGCCCATCACACCCTATGCCTTACACTTATTTGGGGAAAGCCTATGTTCAATAATGGATGTTAAAAAGGATGATAAAAAAAATTAAAAAATATTATCAACTGTATCTCAAAAGAAAGAATAAATTTCCTAATTCCTTTTTAGTTGTGATTTAAGTTCTGTACAAGGGAACACATTAAAGAGGAAGAAATATGTTTATCTGAATTTCTGAGATGAGGAATTATCATTTATATACACTCATTTAGTCAGACTAGTGTCTTCATCTTGGTTGTTATAGTCACACTATTTCGGCCATTGTACCCTCCTGCATTCTTTAAGTATCGGTTATAGTCAGTATTGGCATGGACTGCAGAATGAGAACAATCTACTTCCATGGATTAAATAAAGAAAGGGTTCAGTTCGAAATTCTCAGGTTACCAACTACGACACCTGAAGAAGGCCGGAGGGTACAAAAGCCGAAATGTTCCGACTATAACAACCAAGATGAGGAGACTAAACATGAAACAGCATCATTCAACCAATTGACTTTCCTTTCATTTCCTTTCCGTTTTAGAATGAATATATTTTTTTAAATAAATGTAGTTTCTGAAAACTTGTGATGGCTTATTTTTACAATAATCCTCTAATCAACATAAAAACTCTTTAGGGGTCCAAACATATTTTGGGAGATCATTAAGGGGAAGAGAAGTTTGAGAACCACAGTTCCAGAAGGTTCCTATAATTACCTGGTGCAGATAACAAAAAATAATAACAAAACGTGGCCCATTTCCCCCAAAACCATCATAAGAACAATATCGTCATCATGCCAAAAGTCAAAAACACACTCAGTTGACCTCAGAGAAGAGATTGTTTTTAGAATATTTGGCAGGAAAAGGTTATAAAGTACTCGCTGAACAATTTAATATTCATGTTACCACAATTGGCTCAATAATTCTCGAGTGGAAGTAACAGGGTTTTGCAATAAACATGCAGAGAACGAGGGGCTCCTCACAAAATCTCTCAGCGTGCCGCCTCAAGGATCGTCAGAAAGGTGGGGAAAAATAGCATCACATAACTCAGAAGGAATTGGTTGAAGATCTGGGGGTGGCAGGAATGGTTGTCATTCAACAGACAGTTAGCAACGTACTCCGACAACTTGAATTGAGGTTCGGCAGATCTGGCAAGATTCTGCTGTAGACAAAAAAACCATGTCATGTCTAAACTGAACTTTGTTGAGAGACATTTATGTTAAGTATTTTGAGTTATTCCGCTTAGGCAGGAGAGTTCTTATCAACTTCCAGTAGGGGGTGCTGTTTTACGTTCTGGTGAACGAGCAGCCATATTGTTATTGGTTTGAGGAGCTCGAGAAGACATGTGTGTGAATCATTGACCGCGGTCATTGTGAATATATAAATAAAGGATCTGTGAGTACGTCTTCTGATCGCATTTTTAATCTGTTAATATCTGTCATTAAACCAACCGTACAATTTATATACTTGAAATAGGCTTTTTTTGACTGGAGTTAATTGTGTCATTAAGCCAGCTTGAGTGTAGTTTGGCTGGGTTTAAACTAATAAAAAAAATGGTAGTTAAATTTTGTATGTCCGATATCAGAATAAAGATTATTTTTTTTAAATATCGATATTTTCGGATATGACCATCTTTTCACTTAGGCTGTTCTATGCAAAAATGGTAGTTAAATGTGGTATGTCCGATATCAGAATAAAGATTATTTTTTTAAATATTGATATTCTTGGATGTGACTGTCTTTTCACTTAGGCTGTTCCATGCGTTTTCTACTCTTGCCAAGAGGAAATTTTTTCTAACACCAGTGGAGGTCTGAATTTGTAGTTTATGGCTGTGTCCTCTGATTTTACTGCAGATAGATGAAATCAGCATTTTCTTATCAGGGCTTTTAGCTAAAGACAATGAATATTTCAGCAATGAGACCAAACCCAAGTTTCAATTCCGCTCGTAATGTTTGGAGAAAGTCAAATGAAGCCTACAAGCTGAAGAACACAGTCCCAACAGTTAAACAGGACAGCAAAGTTGGACGACTTAACCATAAAAAATGGATTGCATCATAAAGACTGATTTGACCGATCACTGCTAAAGAAGCTAACATTTCTTTTACTTTCATACTAAGCTGGCATGGCAATGACTGTTTGAGTAAAAAAAATGATTATTAAATCAAGTATTATAAACCATTTTTATTAATTTTTTGACTGCTAATCTTAAATTTTAGCATTTCTTTTTACATCACAATGTGTAAAATGGTTTACAATAATTTAAATGAATAATAATAGCTTTTTTACTAAAACCAAGTTGAATTGTAATTAAAAAAACAACTAAAAGTTAAGATAAAAGGTAAATAGTAATTAAAAATTAATAAAAATGGTTTACAATACTTTGTCTAAATAAAAATTAACTAGTAAAATAATTGATCGCTTTTTTTACTAAAACCAAAACAACACAGCTGTGCCGGCCTTACTGAAATTGTGATTAAACAAACTAAAAATTAATAAAAAATAAAATAAAATAATTGTTTTTTTACTAAAACTCAAACAGTCATTGCGATGCTAGCTTAGTACTTGAGTAAATAGAAATACTGTGTAAGTACAAAAGAAAAAATGTTAGCTTCTTTAGTGGTGAGTGGTCAAATCAGTCCTTATGATGCAATCCATTTTGACTGTTAAGTCGTCCAACTTTGCCCACATCATTGATGGAGGGAGCTAAATACTGAGAGATTTTGGAAGAACATCTTCCCTCCGCCAAGGAGCTAAAAATGGAATGTGTTTGGGTTTCCCAACATAATAATGACCGCCATTCATACCACTTGGGAGACTACAAATTGGCTGAAAAGGAACCATTTTATTTAAACAGTTCTTGAGGGGCCCAGTCAATCCCCAAATCTAAATCCCATTGAAAATGTCAACCCTCTAATCTGGGAAATCTGAAGAAAATATGTGAAGAGTGGTCCAATATCTGTCCTGACATCTATCTGGTGACCAGCTACAAGAAACATCTAGCGGCTGTCCTAGCAAACAAAGGCTATGCAACTAAATATTAACATACTTTCCTAAAGGAGTTGAATCCTTTTTGGCTGTTCAATAGTCAATATTACTGAATACAAGGTATTTATTTCAAGGTATTTAATTCATTGTATTGGCATAATACCATATCAGTTGTTTGATATGGTAGTTTTGGGGGTCGTCTTATACCACTGATATTAGCTAAAACCAAGAAATTCAGACGGAAATCTGTGTCTCATCTTATCAGAAAGTCAACTTATCTACTGAGATATACAGTAATCATTTTGTGAAATTTTACACACCAAAACTCCAACTTAGCACACCAAAACAGTAGTTGGCTATCTGAAAAGCTTCTCAAAATAACTGAACTTTGATATTTCCAATGTATCCACCTTATAACTAATGTACTAGCTGAAATAAAGTTTGTTCTTGCTAAGCTTAAAAATCTGTCTTTGCACCATTTCCTGCCTCGGGCCTGAAATTTACATACTTTAACTGGGAATTGCAACTATGTAAAATAGCATGGTAGTTTGGTATGCTTGGGTAGTTTGGCTGTCATCTTAAAGGTTGCATTTTCTTTTTTTTGCCCACTAGAAACTAGCCAATCTCTGTTTCTAAACATGAGAAACAAACAATTTTTCTATTATCAGAATCTTCTCCAATCATTATTCTTACAAATGGCGCAATAAGAATAAATTAAAAGTGAACAGAATTGGTAGCATCCAGTGGCTGGGAAATTCAACAGTCTGGAAATTCACACATTAATTTAAAAAATAAATAGTTAAATAGAAGAGGTAAAATTGAAAGGGAAAAAAAATGACACTGAATGAGTTTTTGTTTGTATTATTCTTGAATGATGACATCAGCAAATTATTTGAATTAATACAATTGAATAAATGACACAGCAATTCTCAAATCCTTCCCATAATGCAATTAGACACAACTTTTATGAATACATTTAATGATTTAAATACACACACACACACACACACACATATATATACACAAAGAAGAAAAAAAATCAGTGTAATTTGATTAAAAGAACTGAAATTAATTAAATTTTATGAATATTCTCCAATATCATCATAACAATATTGTTCAAATCTCATCATTGTCTAAATCTCATCGTTATTTTGAATTATTATTTGCGCTGATGTGAGAAACAGTCGCCTAATGACATTGATGTTCATAAAATAAAAACTACTTGATAAGAATGAATGAATGTGTGTGCCAACATAAAAAGCTCATTAGACAATTTCAAAAACACAGAAGATTAAAGCGACTGCAAAGAACATAACTCTGAACCATCTACCATTAAAAACTTTGAGTGATCTTATAGATGAATTGAGGTGTGGGTGGCCCTAATGGTTATCAGCACAGACTCATCAGCAAACAGTGTTCAAACTCTGGCTGAGGTAGTTTGCATTCACTTTTGCACTAATTTTCTTGGGAAAGGCATGAATCCAACTCTTCTCCCCCTAGCTATGGGTTAATAGCAGGGCAGGCTGGCAACCCATCTAGGAGACAGTCAACTCCGAATGTTGTATAGCCATCTTGGTCCACGGGAGGAAAATCCTGAACTTGGAGAAAAGGGAAGACTCAAAACTTGGTTTATAAAAATATGAGGATATATTTTTATTTCATAAGATACATCATGCCGTGGTGGAGAATGAAGAGTGGGAGAGAGACAATGAGAGCAGACAGACTGTTCTTACAGGGAAATTGGTCTTGTGTCTTCCCAGGCCTGGGCTGTCTGTCTCTGCTTTTCTGAAGGCCTCTGTGTCGCTTTTATCGGGTCCGAACACCCACATTGATTTTCCAGCCCGCCATCTGCAGTCAGGGTTTAATCAATATCCTGTTTATGACTTTTGAACACCTGATGTGTGTTTCCAGTCCTGGACACCTTGCAGTTTTCGTCAATATCCTGTTTATAACTTTCAACACCCGTGGGGGTCAAATCTGACTCCTGCCCATGGCTGCCTAAATATCCAACACAAATTCAAAACCCATCGTCCAGCATCATGAGAGACTAGCAACAGATAGAGTAAAAAATGTGTTCTAAAATGTATGGTTAATCAGGGCTTTGGTGAAGCCTCGATGGACCTAGTAAATGCTCGAGTAAAATAAGGGAGAATAAAAACGGATGGACGGAATAATGCGACTGCCATCGCCATCACAAGAACAAGTGGAAGATTAAAAAAAAATCTCATACAGACAGAACCAATTATAATCTGCTGTTTCTGCAGTGGGAAGCCAAGACAGAGAGTATGTTTTCCAGTTCAGAAATAATGAAATATTAGTAAGCACACTTGTCGCTGAGTGATGGCTAGTATTGCTAGCTATTTCTATACAAAGTTCCTTGCAGGACACCACAGGAATCTGGCCTCATAACAAAGTTGTTTTTTCCAAGAAATATCTGCAGGATTAGTGCAGGTTTCGATGTAGTACGGTTATGGTATTGCTGTACAAATTAATGTAACTAAGTATAAGCTGAAAACAAAAACACATTTAATAATAATAAGACCTTGAACAGGGCGGTTTTGACTAGTGCGGTTAAGGTATTGCTGTACAAATTAATGTAACTAAGTATAAACTGAAAACAAAAACACATTTAATAATAATAAGATCTTGAACAGAGCGGTTTTGAACATTACAGAACATTTTTGAACAAATTAACCGTACTAATCAAAGTATATCTGCATATTGTTAGAGATCACAATAAATATACAAGGTCTGTCCAACCATTTTGAATATCTTGACGACCGGTTGCGCAGCCTTGATGTGACTTGGCAACCAATCAGAGAGAACAGTAATTCTCCAGTGGGGTTACTCAGTTGACAGTGAAAGACCATTGAGTGAGCTTGTGTACTGTGTGACCATCACATTCACAATGACTGAGCAAGTAGATTCTTTATGTCTCATGCAGGGTTTTTGGCAAAGCAACCCATCACCCAGGTCCGTCAGGCCCTTCCCCGACAGTTCAGATTTAGCTCCCTGCAACTTCTGGATTTTCCTAAAGCTAAAAAGTCACCATTGAATGGGAGGAGATTTCAGACCATGAACAAGATTAGGGAGAAAGCGACAAAACAGCTGATGGCGATCCTGAAAGAGGCCTGTATGGAAAAGTGTGGCGAAGAAGTGGAAATGGACTTGCCCAGAGGAAAAAGACCAAGCATGGTCTGTTGCAAAAGCCGAATGAATGAGTCGTCGACAGTTATAGACAAGGTGAATTGTCAGTGACCCGTGTGTGAAGCACTAGCAACCCTGATGTGGCAAGCTTTTGGCTATAAAAGGCCTGGCGGTGACAATTGGTCAGTGGGTTCTAGGCTTGCCAACTGAAGCCACATTGGAGTTGTACTGTGAATTACATTGTAGCATCTCGGATTTTGTGACAGTGGTGATAGCTTACCAGTGATAAGCAAGGAAGTGTCCCTTGAAGGAATCGTTCCGGTGCTGCAACGTTGACGTGCCGTTTGACTTATTGCATCAAGCTGTGGCAGTGTTTTTCACACTAAGATAATTATGTGAGACTATAGACAAGATTAGGGAGAAAGCAACAAAACAGCTGATGGCAATCCCGAAAGAGGATTGTTTTGAAAAGTGTAAGGGACACAGATATAATTCTGCGAGGTCCCAAGAGACCATAGACAAGTCTGGGGAGAAAGCGACAAAACAGCTGATGGCAATCCCAAAAGAGGACTGTTTTGAAAAGTGTAAGGGACACAGAGATAATTCTGCAAGGTCACAAGAGAAGTATTTTGAAGGGGACCAATGCGCCATTGCCCTAGGTAGGCTATTTTTTCATTAATATTAAACGGCTGGTTACTTTTCGAACAGACTTTGTAACATCCATATTACAGTACTTATCATGCCAGTTTTACATGCCAATGTTAGTTCATTTCTTATACCTTTTAGGCCTTGTGCCAAAATTGGTTGACTCCAAGAATTATCTACTGAAATTTGAGCATTGCAACATTTTTGGGGGGAGGTGGGGGGGGGGCACAAGTCATCGTTAAATCAAAGTAACTTTACACCAGGAGATTTTCTATGAAGTCTGTTGGATATTTATGCTGCCGTGGGCGGAGGTTACAGATTTGACCCCCACAGGTGTTGAAACTTATAAACAGGATTTCGACAAAAACCCCAAAACTGCAAGGTGTCCAGAACCGGAAACAGACACAACAGGTGTTCAAAAGTTGTAAACAGGATATGAACTGAACTCCGACCTATCGGTGGCGGGCTGGAAAATCAGCGTCAGAGAGACGCCTTCAGGAGCCAGAAAGACACAGGACGCCCTCAGAGAGACAGACTGCCTAGGCTGGGGGAAGACACAAGGCCAGTCTGTTGGCTCTCATTGTCTCTCTTCCCCACTCTTCATTCTCCGTCACGACACAATGTATCTTATGAAATAAAAATATATCCTCATATTTTTATAAACAAGTTTCAAGTCTTCCTTTTTCTCCAAGTTCAGGATTTCCTCTTACATCATTCATAGAGTTTATATGAGACGGGAAAGTTTTTTTTCCATTTTTATATTGGCCAGATTACTAAATACGAGGTCTGCCCCAAAAGTAACCTGCCATTTAATATCAACGGAAAATAAGCCTACCTAGTCACCTTTAAAGCACCCCCCCTCCTTAGGACCTTACACATTCAGTGTCCCTTCAATTTTTCAATTTAGTCTGCAAAGTGCTTTTTCAGGATCCCCATCAGTTGCCTTGTCACATTCTTTTTAATCTTGTCCATGGTCAGAAATCTCCCTTTCAATAGTGAAAAGCCAGAAGTTGCAGGGAATGTCAGACTAAGCTAAGCTTAAAAATAAAGAGTGATTCATCAATTATCAAAGCAAGTCTGACACAAGGCTATAAAGTTTTGGGAGCCTCCCGTGAAGAAGAAAGTCACACTCACAGTCTAGACCAGTGGTTCTCAAACTTTATTACATAATGCCACACTAAGAAATGGCACACCAACTCTGAAAATGAAATGAATTAGACAAAAACATTTCAGTAGTCGATGAAACTTTTATATCAGCATACTGATATATATCAACTATTTTTCCTTTCATCTGTCGCTAAAAAGATTCAGAGCTTGCAAAATCTAGTTATAACACTGTTAATTATTTTGAGTTATTCCCTTTAAGCAGGAGAGTTTTTATCAACTTCCGGTAGGGGGCACTGTTTTTACGTTCTGGTGAACAAGCAGCCATATTGTTATTGTGATTAGTAGATCGGAGGGGACACACATGGGTGTCGTTGTCCGCAGTCATTGTTTGAATAAAGGATCTGTGAGTACATCTTCTGTTTGCATTTTTAATCTGTTAATATCTGTCAATATACCCACCTTACATTTTCCTTTCATCTGTCGCTAAAAAGATTCAGATCTCGCAATATCTAGTGATAAAACCATTAGATTGGCAACTCTGTGGCGGAAGTGAAACAGACAGATACCCGTACTGGACATGTGCAAGGCTCGAAATACATGTTTACGAAATATTTATGCGACACACTTAGTTATAGAGATAGTTGCGGCACACAATTCTACTGTGGCACAAATTTGCCATGGCACACTGTTTGAGAACCATTGGTCTAGACAGATCAGTGTGATACCAACTGTGTAATGGGGGTGGGGAGAGCTGGTCAGGTAGAGGACAAAAGATGGTTGAAAGAAATTCAGAAACTAGAAGAATTGGAATCGGTCTTTGTTTATAGAATAAAGAAGGTGAATTGAAATAAAGAATTTACCCATACCTGCCCTCCCCGCTGAACTGATCACACCTTTTTTGGTGTGACTATGTAGGTGGGAGACAGGGGTAGGGAGGGGGAGGGGATAGAATAGCCATGAGGTATCTACTAATGACTCATTATAAGAGACTTGATGAATGCTCCAGACAAAATAACACCATCAATGAAGAATATAACAAACAAAGACTTCTTATCTGAGTGGACATCAATTTAGTTTAGATTCTTCAGACTCACCAACAAAATAACTAACACATACAGATATGTATTAGAGTGTGTTTATGAAACTATATATATATATATATATAACAAAATAACTAACACATACAGATATGTAAGAGTGTGTGTTCATGAAACCA
This sequence comes from Architeuthis dux, assembly GCA_006491835.1. Taxonomy (NCBI): domain Eukaryota; kingdom Metazoa; phylum Mollusca; class Cephalopoda; order Oegopsida; family Architeuthidae; genus Architeuthis; species Architeuthis dux. The sequence continues at coordinate 6,237,901 of VCCN01006896.1, forward strand.
TATATATATATATATATATATATACGCTCCTTCGGTTTAAGAGGTAGAGCACTATTGTAGGGAACTAACTATTTACACATAGCTGTCCGAACACATTTACTTTTGAATTGAGCACTTTAGTAAATAGATATAAACATATAGGTTTATATGTGTTTATAAAGTGACCTACATACGCCGAGGTGACTTGGGGCGGTGGTAAGAAATCGGCCTGCTGACGCAGAGATCCGGTTTCAATCCTAGCTCGGGGCACCAAGGCACTTATAGTCAGTAGCCACACTGATGAGTCGTATATATATACACACACACGTGTGTGTGTGTGATCTCGTAAATGTGAATAATTTACGATTTAGGCCTTGGTTTAGCAGTCATTCACACCGGCGCCAGGTAAATATAGGTTCTCAACTAATAAATGACTTTATAATTATCGTATTCTGTCGGATATAAAAATTATCCATCGTTTGATTTCATATATATATGTACAAAAAATTTAAGACTAACCAGGAGTCTATGTATGATAGTGTCCATTATTATTTTTCATTCTTACATTTATTCTTTTGTGTTTTGCAAACTGCAGTTTCGACAGACGTCTTCTTCAGTGCATCTTTTGGAAGTGAAATCGAATAATAACTAAACTACCAAAGACTTCACACAACCCATTCACATAGGATGTCTTTTCATATATAGACTTGATCACTATGTGTTGAAATAACAGTGAATACAATGGATATTTACTATTTAAGCCACTCGTTTAGCAGTCATTCACACTGGCACGGGGCAAATATAGGTTCTCAACTAAAAAATTTCTTTATAATTATCACACACACACACACACACACACACTCACTCACACACATCCTCTGTGTATTACCTTTCAAAAAAATGTGGTAGACATCAATATATGTATAAAATCAAGGAATGGATAATTTTATATCCGACAGAATATGATAATATAATTTTATATCCGATAGAATATGATAATATAATCAATTAATAAATGTCTTTATAATTATCATATTCTGTCGGATATAAAATTATCCATTCCTTGATTTCATACTGTCGGCATAGAGAACTCCTCATATCACGTGCCTAAGAATACAATCAGTTAGGATAAAGAGGCAAACAAATGTGTATGTTTCTAGCTGCTGCCTTTCCATGAAACTGTTGTTAGCTCAGTGGTAAAGAGCAGGACCATGTATATGGTTGCTTCCAAGGTCGACGCAGGTTCGTTCCCTGCACTGCACTCATTTCTTTATTTACTTACACGATTTAGGCCACTCGTTTAGCAGTTGCACACCCCGACGCTGAGCAAATATAGGTTCCGTTTTTTTTGCACAATATCAGGGAAATCTTAGAAGCATCTTTGAGCATGAGCAATCAGTCAACTGAAGTAAGTTTGAATCCTTAGGAAAAATTCAGATGCTACAAAATTGGGTTCCTTATTGGGTATAGCTCAATTTTAGAGCATTGGACTAAAGGCTGTATAATGACAATCTTCTAACTATAATACACCAAATATCTGTCATTGCATAACTCAAGGATGGATTGAGCTATGGCCATCAAATTTACTGAGATTACTAATGAGACCAATATTTTTAGCATTTGAAAACTCAAAAAAATTTTTAGTGAGGGTTTGATTTACAATGTAAATATAATGCTAAAGTGGACCTTTACTGTGTATCTGACAGGTTAGCTAAACCAAATCTTTACCTGTTTGTTTAACTGTATAGAGGTGACACAAATTCTGCACTCATTAAAAATTATGAAAACCCACTTATTTAGAGTAAAATAGAAAGCCGAGATGAATCAAAAATGCACTAGACTCACTTTGTGCTGACAAGTCATTGAAAGAAAAAATAAAGAAAAGAAAGTCAAAGATTTGATTTGAACACGTGATGAACTGTTGTTGGTACACCGCCTGCACCTACTGCAACAGACAACTGAATTGAAATATGTCATTCTATCTGAACAATTTCTGGTGTGTAATCAACACTCTAAGTAGGTTTTTGGAAGTGTGCCCATTCAGAGCAACAACAACAAGAAAAAATGCATGTATGTTATGGAAATTTATCTAATTTAGTCAGGAGTGAATAATTAGATGATAAGTTCTGTTGTCTTTTTTTTGTTTCTTGGTTCTATATCCGTTCAGGTACATTCATTTCTTGTCGCTCGCAGCCAGGCCAGTCAGCGGGTTTGCTGGGCTGTGGTTTGCGTTACTGAGCATAGTGTAGAGATCGGCCTCCTCCAAGTAGGATTAATGGGATGGGAGGCTCTCTGCATGATCCCCAATTGCATACAGCACCTGGTATACCCAGTTGGTCACCCATCTAGGTACTGACCAGGCTCGTCGTTGCTTAACTTCGGTGATTATACACCAACCAGTAATTGACTTACAGCACCTGGTATACCCAGTTGGTTACCCGTCTAGGTACAGACCAGGCTCATCGTTGCTTAACTTTGGTGATTATACACGAATCAGTAATTGACTTACAGCACTTGGTATACACAATTGGTCACCCATCTAGGTACTGACCATGCTCATCGTTGCTTAACTTTGGTGATTATACACAAATCAGTAATTGACTTACAGCACTTGGTATACACAGTTGGTCACCCATCTAGGTACAGACCAGGTTCGTCATTGCTTAACTTCAGTGATCATACATGAACCAGTGTATCCAACGCGATTTTGACGTAACTGTTAAGGTACAATGCTCAAAGACTTTAAAGACAGGGAAGGGAAGAAATGAAGTTTAATCGCATCTCTGTGACGACATATTGTTATGGTTCAATAATTGATCTATACCAGTCTACTTACCTCTTTCAGAGTTTCAGCTTGTGCATTCTTCAGTCATCATTAGGTTTAAGCCTTATCCACTAACCATGGGGTTCTCAAATGGGGGGGGGGATACACCCCTGGGAGTGATTTCAGGGTTTCAGGGAGGGGGGGGATTAGGATCACTGATTGGCAGATTCAAACAGTTGGAATATTTTGGCACTGCTAGCATTAATAATAACCCAAGTAAGTGTCATCCTCATCATCAGCCGTTATAAGTCCACTGCTGTACAAAAGCCTTTCCCATCTCCTTCCTAGATTGTGCTAACCATTGCCACGTCTTACTGGCAAACCTTTCTATCTTGTCCCTCCATCTTGTATCTGGTCTTTTCCCCACTGTGTTTACTGTCCCATGGGCACCAATTGGTTAGTCTTTCCCCCATCTATTGTCATTTCTTCTTGCTAGGTGACAAGCCCATCTCCATTTTTGCTGCCTAATTATTTGTATAATATCTTTCACTCTAGTCCTCCCTCTGATCCATGCTAAGTAACTGTATATTTTGCTAATATAGAAATAATATCATTTAGAATGCATCTATTGATTCAGACAATCTTGGAAGGGGGGGGATGACATTCTGGAATATGGGGAAAAGGGTGCATGGGCAAAATGCTTGAGAACCACTGTAATAACCCCTATGGAGTATTTTATTCTAATCATCAGGGTATATTGTTCCTATCCATTGTTTTTGGTCAAAACAGCTTCCCTGAGATAAATGAGTTTACATTTAGGTCCGGGGGTTGTGAGTTCAATCTCTAGGATAGGCAGTTCATCAGCTACCCTTGGGCATGATACTTACTAACAGGGTTAGCTAAGTTAAAAACAAATCAAAATCATTTGCCTCTTTTGGAAATGTTCAAGTTTTTAGAATTAGAAAGACATGCTTATTCGCTGAATAGGCTCCATAGCTGCACAACGTCATGATGAACCATGCCAGACCACCAGGCTCTTCCAGCATGTGTCGATGGCAGTCATCTGTGGCAACACATTCTCCATAATGACAGTGAGAACAGACAGAGTTGTCCATTAAAACAAAAAAAAAACAACTTTCTATTTTAATCTTGACGTACTTATTGAGTGAGTGTAGGAATGAATGAACAATTAGTGGGGAAGGGTAAGACAAGTTGAGGTTGTTAGCCAGGAATTTGAGTTCCCCACCATTTTTAGAGGATTGGGAAGTTTTCCGAGGTCAGCAATTTTGTATTTTAAAAAAGTCAAAAAGATACTAATGATGGTAAAAAACATGCCATCAGCCGCCAAAATGGCCAAAATTATCAAAACAGATCTTGACTTAATTGGGAAATTGGAATTAGGTTTCCATTGGGAATTAGCCGTTAAACGGCCTGTGAGAACGCTGGCTAACAACCTGAATATATACACATACACGTGTGTGTGTGTGTGTGTGTGTGAAAATAGGTGTACATAAAGAGACCTTTTAAAAAAATGGCAAAAGAAATGGCAAAAGACACTAAAAATGGTCAAAAACATGCTCAGCTTATTTGAGAAATTGGAATTAGTTTTTTATTGGCAATTAGCCCTTAAAATGGCTAGTGAGAACACTGACTAACAACCTGAATATATACATGTGTGTGTGAATATGTGTGCATAAAGAGACCATATAAAAAATGCCAAAAATGGCCCAAAAATGCCAAAAAGACACTAAAAATGGTCAAAAACATGCTCAGCTTATTTGGGAAATTGGAATTAGGTTTCTATTGGGAATTAGCACTTAAACGGCTAGTGAGAATGCTGGCTAACACCCTGTATATATATATACACACGTGTTTGTGGGTGTGTGTGTGAGAATAGGTGTGCATAAAGAGAACTTTTAAAAAAGCCAAAAAGACACTAAAAATTGCCAAAATGTTCAAAACAGCTCAGCTTAATTGGGAAATTGGAATTAAGTTTCTATTGGGAATTAGCCGTTAAATGGTTAGTGAGAATACTGGCTAACAACCTGGTACGGAGGTGTTGAGTCGCATAGTGGTTACCACCACAGAAAACGGAATTGGCGGACAGAGTTCCAGTTTTGGACGAGGCTGTTTGCGTTCACTTTGCACATGTCCTTGAGAAAGGCATGAATCTACACCCCCACCCAGCTATAGGTGATTAGCAGGGCAGTTGGAGCTCTTTAGCCCTGTAAGGCAGACCATCTAAGAGAAGGTTACTCTGACATAGACCTACAGCTTCACAGTTGCCATAGCTGGTACTAAGCAGCGTTGCCATGCCACTGCTGGGTGTTTCCACCCAGATCTGGGGTTTTCAATGACATGCTGGCTTTCTGGGTTTTTATCTGTGTCAGGGCACATCTACCTCAAAAAATGTATATGTGTTCACTTTGTTTATAGTTGCATTAAGGCGACAGTTTGTTAAGCGGGAGTTCCTAAAAATGGATGCATTTCGTTAAGGGGGGATTAATGTAGGTGTTTAAACCATTGAGTGCTGAGGAGTCATACTTTTTATCTGCCACCTACGTCAGATGTAAGGGAAGCAACTTTTTAATGTAAATTTATTCAAAATAATGTTTTAAGGCGAGAGTTTGTTAAGCGAGAGTTCCTAAAAATGGATGCATTTCATTAAGGGGGGATTAATGTAAGTATTTAACCCATTAACTGCTGAGTGCTGAGGAGTCAGACTTTTTATCCGCCACCTACGTCAGAGGTAAAGGAAGCAACTCTTTAATGTAAATTTATTCAAAATAATGTTTTTATGCACACCAGACATGAACAGAAATATGTTTGTTGTGCAATAAAATGTCAAATAAAAAATATATTTATTATCAAAATGCAGAGATTGGCTAAACTGAATATGCAGGCCGGAAAGCAACTATTCTGTAATGTTTTTATGAATGGAAGAAATGTCAAAAGTATGTAGGTAAAAGATATAGAAATTAAGAAATGTAAGGTTTTTGTTTTTAAAGAGTTTTTTCTTGTGAATCTTTTTTAATTCGTCAGCTGAAAAAAATTTTAATAATTAGTTTAGTTTTTATCGCATTATAGACACTTAAATCATTTACTTGGTAGTAAGGTTTCTTTTAGCTTATCTGGGTTTTGTATTGTCTGGTCAGTGGCAACACTGGTATCAAGCCTATGTAAAATATGGGGGTTGGACTTTGGGGTCTAGAAACTCCATCTGTAAAACCCACTCACTATTGAATTTGCAGAGTGGTTATGACCCTATGCTCCACAATGTGTGGTACAAGTTCCGATTAATTATTTCACCACATTTACAACAGCCTGAAAGGTTACAGCAGAAAAACATACTTCTAACTAGCATTCCAAGGCAAATTATGAATCACCACCACCCATATATGCTGTGTTGGGGGTGATTAATTAAAAAGTTGGAAAAAGGGGTGATCAATGAATAAGTTACTTCTTTCCTTTTGTTGGGCTGTGATCACTAAAAAAGGTCTGAATTTACAAAAAAACAAGCAGGCACAAACTAGTGACCAATTTAGCATAAACTTACATATTGAACCCCTCTCTAAAACAGAATTTCAATGCTGTAGAGTTTGGTCATAAATAATACCTGATAATATCCGTTTTGATTGTGTAATGTTCCACTAGAAATAATAAAATCCTGCAATGTTTGGTTTAGAAGAAAATTAACTTTCTATAACATAGTGGTAGAGGTACTGTATATATAATATACTTAACGTATAAAATTATATTATATATTACATACATACATTTTTATATAATACATGCATTTACCTGCATATATGCTTTGTGTGCACATTATACTGAATGGAATTGTGGGTAATCAATATTCATTTAATAAACCAAAAAGTCGATACAAAGTGGGAAATCAGTTTCTTCTTGTTCCCAAAATTAAACCAATTCTGGATTCTTTTACCAATTGTAGATTCATAATAGAAATGGGGAGGGGAAAAACACTGACACAGTTTTGATGCAACGAGTCCAACGGCAGGTCAATGTCGCAGCAACGGAATGATTCCGACAAGGGATACTTCCCTGCTTATCACCGGTAGGCTATCACAAACTCTGATCCGCTACATCGTAATTCACAGTAAAAGTCCCAAACACGATTCAAGCATGGCTTCAAGTGACGAGTCGAGAGCGAACTGCCAAGCGCTCGCCGCCCGGGCCTGTTATAGCCAGCAACTGGCGCTCAACATACAGGTCACCCTCGTTCAACTTTGTCTATATATGTCGTCGCCACAAGATTGTACATTTTCATTGTTTATTTCAGACAAAAATAATTGCGGAGGACAAATCCAAAATACGTACTGATTTGCCCTGCTATACGAAAGTAGACCATTCCTATAAAACCTTTTTGTAAGCCGAAATGGCATAAAGCGAGGAAGCACTTATCAAAAATGTTTCCCATATGAATTAATGTATGTTCCCAGACCTCAAAAATGGTGATGATGGTATGTTAGGTTGAGTTGTCGGAGGTTTGTATGATGGGAGGTTAGGGGACTGGGGTGTAGGAGAGAGAGGAAGAGGGTGCACGCTGCCTCTATAACAGCTCACTGCAAAACAAATACTTGGTGCTACTTTCACTTTTCGCCTTTTTTTTTCATAAAAGGGATAATTTAGCATAATGTGAAGTTTCGAAAAACAAGGGGTATAAGTAAACAATATGTTGCCGTCCAAAAATGAGTACAACACTACGAAAAAGTATTTTTGGCAACAGAGTTTCAATGCTGGAGAGTTTGGTCATAAATAATACCTGATAATATCCGTTTTTGATTGTGTAATGTTCCACTAGAATTAATAAAATCCTGCTATGTTTGGTTTAGAAAACAATTAACTTTCTATTAAAAAGTGGTAGGAGTGTACTCATTTATAGGCGATACTGTACATATACACACATACATTTATATATACACACATATATATACAAACACACACAAACATATACAGTGTATATGCAAATAGATCATACACGATATATAAGTGTATAATAATATAAGTATATGTCATGATATATATAAAATTATCCATCATTTGATTTCATACTGTCGACATTATATTCATGCCTAAATACGAATGTAGGAGTAGAGAGGCCAGCAAAGTGTAAGATTAAAAGACTCCTGCCTCCCATGAGAACTTTGTTAGCTCAATCGGTAGAGTAGAATCTGCGTATAAGGTTGCTTCCAGGGTGGATGCGAGTTCAATCCCCGCACATAGCTTGTTTCTTTATTCACATTTATGATTTAGGCCACTCATTTAGCAGTCGTTCACACTGGTGCCGGACAAATATAGGTTCTCAACTAATAAATGTCTTTATAATTATCCTAAAACGACGCATAACGATAGGTTGGAAAGCATTCAGTATAAATACAGACATTTTGAAGAGCACCTTGCCGATGTGCTTAAAGCGTAAAGTATACAATGGTTGCATAAGACCATGACTTACGGATGCGAAACATGGAAATTTAACTTAGAATAGCATAGAGAGCCATGGAAAGAGCAATGCTAGGAATAACTATCTAAGAGATAGAAAAAGATCAACATGGATCAACGGGAAGACTAAGGTGAAGAATATTATACAAATAATTAAGCAGCAAAAATGGAGATGGGCTGGCCACTTAGCAAGAAGAAATGACAATAGATGGGGGAAAAGACTAAAAGACTGGTGCCCATGGGACAGTAAACACGGTAGAAAAAGACCTGATACAAGATGGAGAGATGAAATAGAAAATGCTGGTAAGACGTGGCAGAGGTTAGCACAATCTAGGTCACC
>VCCN01006896.1:6260812-6271573 GCA_006491835.1 Architeuthis dux
GATATTACCCACAATTGCAAAAGTATATTCCCAACATTAAAAAAAAGTCATATGACAGGCACTACTCTAGTATCTTTGATAAAATGCCTGTGCATGATAAGTGCCCAACAAACCATTTTCAGAAAGTTGATATTTTCGTTATTTTTAGAGCTACAATGCTCAATTTTAAAAATTTATTTTGAAGCTTGAACACTCTGCATTAAGTTTCATAGTGTTCAAGCTTCAAAATAAAAAAAACTGAGCATTGTAGCTCTAAAAATAATGAAAATATAAACTTTTAAAAATGGCTCGTTGGGCACTTATCATACACAGCCACTCAAATAGTTTGCAATCATTTGTTATAGGCTGCAGGGATTTTGTCCCCATCTGTCGGTGCAAAGTCAGATTAGAGAAATGTTGTGTACGTTTGGCCAAGAGACAGATTGACATTTTTGCATCAAAATAACGGTGCCACCCAGAACAAGTCAGAAAGAAAAACTTGCCTAAGGCCAGTTGATCCCATTTACCTGCTTCTAAAATACTTAACTGATTTCCATTTAAGGAAGATTGGGGGGTGGGGGTGGGGGGGCGTTCTATTAGTTGCTCATGGTGGATCAAAAGATGGTCAGGGAATGAATGAGTCATGGAGGATTAAATTGTCTGCTTCCTTAAGGTCAGACCGCTCACCCCCCCACCCAAACAACCATGGCTAATGGAAACTGATGATGATGCAATGGGGGAGAAAGAGACACGCCCATCTGTGATTGACAGTGAGAGTCAATCAATTTGTTGAAGTCGTCTAGAAAGGGGAATAGTTGAGTGGTGAATAATTAGAGGGGGAGGGGAGAAGAAAAATGGAGATAAAGAGAGAAAAGAAATTAAACAGGGGAAAAAGAAGAAAACTTAGAAAAGCTTAGAGAAAGAAACAATGTGAGAATAGAAGAGGAGAGAGAGGAGGAGAAAAGAAAAAAATGAAAAAAGGGAGGGACTAGAAATGGAAGGTAGACAAAAAAAACTGGTGAGAGAGAGAGAGAGAGAGAGAGAGAGAGAGAGAGAAAAGGAAATTGAAATGAAGGAGTTAGTAAGAGAGAAAAAGAGGAGTCAACATTTTATATAAGAAAAGAAAAAGTAAAAAAAAAGAAAAGGAGGAGAAAAACAACAAAGGAAAGAAAGAAAGCAGAAAATGAGGGAAAAGAAAGGAGAGAAGAACCTAGAGGTTGGAGGAACTAGGTATCCGGGTAAGAGCCAAGACCATCCAGACAACAGCACTATACAAATCAACTAGAATACTGAGGAGAGTCCTGGAGGAGACTTGCTGTCACTTGATCTCTAGTGATGGACACCAGTCACTGGTGGTGGGAAAACAATAATAATAATAATAATAATGTATTTGAAATACAGAAAATAGTTCTGACTTCCACTGCGCACATCATTAGAAAATTATTTGTCAATGTGAATGAATGTACTACTACATACATCATTTTATGTATGTGTAGATGTATGTTTATGAAACTGTTGTATCTTCTGTATATGTAAAAGCCTGCTGCTCGTTTTCTGTCATAACTTACATAACAAGGTTGCCAGCCTTAGGTCTCTGGGTGAGACCTGGCTGGTGACTTGCATAAACCAAAATCAAAACAAACAACAACTTACAGGATTATGGTGAGAATATGTAATAATTATTAACAATTGTCTTTTTTCAAGATATTGAAAAATATATGCAAAGAGATGAATTTTGTAAAATGGAGAAAAAAAAATTAAATCAGTAATAATTTTTATTTTATTTTACAAAATCTCATTTGTTTTGTTACAGACTGTCTTCATTTATTTTTTTTTCACTCTTGAAACAATTTGAAAAAAGACAATTGATCAAATGCTCTTAGAATCTTTAAAGCACTGCCACAGTATGGTAAAAAAAAAAAATGACGGCAAACTTTCGGAATAGACCGCCATGCCGTTTTCAGCTGATAAGATCATTGGCGATCTACGGAAAGATAAAAAAATAAATTAAATTTTAAGAAAAGATCTTTTTTTAAATTAATTTTATAATTAAATGAAAAAATTAAAATGAAACAAATCTTACTTTCTTTATTTGTGTATATCTTTATAGTAACCTTTTTTTTATTTAAAAAATGACCAATGAAATTATTTACTGGTCAGTGGTCACATTTTTATTCATTTAACAGCTGAAAATGGATTATATTTTATTTCTTTAAAGCATAAAACAAAAAAAGAAAAAGAAGAAAGAAAAGTAAACGTATGCGTCTCTATTCTTCCGTAGAAGATATCGACAATGTTGAAACACAGCTGAAAACGACATGGTGGTCTATTCCGAAAGATTGCCAAATTGACTACTCATTAATATGCACTAAAAACCTAGTTTGTTTTTTAAAGTTCCTAATCAAAACACACCTGTTATTATTACCTCTTGCCGCCATTATCAATATAAACAAAACCACGTGGCAAAAAGAATGTCGCTACTTCCGATGAGGGGAGGACACGGTTTTGTTCTGGGGGGAGGAGGATATTGATTGCTTTTATTGCAGAACGTAAAAAATACCAGAAAAAAATTTCCTTCTAGAATTGTTCAATCAACAACGAAACAATAACTGATTAGATTTGCCTGGTAGTTGTATTCTTTAGATACGAGAAGCAATTAGCAAACTAATTTAATTTTAATTTTTTTTCCTCCTCGATTTTTGATAAAAATTCATGAAAACTGACTGTAGAAACACCTTTCTTCCGTGACGAGATAAGCTTTAAAAGCAACCCGAGGATCAAGGAAAGTGCTTTATATAGAGACATTTATTAATTATTAGCCCGACATCGGTGTTAGCGATTGCTAAACGCCGGTTCGAACCCGCGTCCACCCTGGAAGCAACCTATACGCGGTCCTGCTCTTACCACTACCATGCTCAGTGGTAAGAGCAGCACCAGTGCACCACGTATATAGAATGCGTCCAGAGTGGACGCGGGTTCGAACCCCACACAGCGCTCGTTTCTTTATTTATACGATCTAGGCCGCCCGTTTAGTAATCACTGATACCGATGTCGGGCTAATATGGGTTCCCAATTAATAAATGTATTTATAATTATCATATTCTGTCGGAAATAAGATTATCCATTCCTTGATTTCATATATTGCCTTTTGAAAAAAGTTGATACCGGTAAAAGCTAATAATAATTATTTTTTATGTCAAATCAGTAAACACATATGCCATATAAATCAAAAGCTTGACTTTCCTTTTTTCACATTATATATAACGAGTATTTTATACATTACTATCAGAATTTCTTTCTAAATTTATTGTGATTGGCGTAAAAACGCGCTGAAATAATCAGTTTAAAGTTTGAACCCAAAATCAAAGAATTACATACATCCAATAGTTATAGAAATCTTCAAGAACAATTTAAAGAAAAGAAAGAATCAGATTCTACGCAGCTAAACATACCAATTGTCAGTTAATTCTAATAACAAAATGTACAAATTTCAAAAGTAAAATAACACTATACACTTATCAGTAAACACTCCATCATCAGCTATTTTAGGTGGGTTTATTTTATTTCTCCATATAATCGGGAAAACACTTTATGCTAATTTGTTTTAGTTGTTTTGTTAAAGGTGGTATGTTTTTATTTTCGAAATTGTATGAATAAAAATAAGAGTAAACAATTGTTGATACTGCCGAAAAAAATGACTGAAAAGTTTTCGATTCGATATATCTGCTTAGTGTCAGCCACTACACGGCGCTACTTTTTATGCCTGACACACGTTTTTTTATACCTGACACTTCTTGAAAAAAAGGTAGCGCCCAGTCCTACATGCTAAGTTAAAGTTGTTATTATGTTTAACTGACCGCCGACTGCAGTGCTGCCAACTCAAAAAATATTTTCGCGCTAGTTTGATTGCAAAAAAGCGCTAAATACTTTTTAAAATAGCCAAAAACCACTGAAAATGGTCAAAAATAGCCAGAGAGTTTCCAAAAACGGCCAAAATGTTTTATGCGCAAACGCGCTAATTTAGCGCTTTTTGCACTTCCAAAACAAACAAGAAACGCGCTGAATCGGCAACACTGGTCGAAATGTCCTCACAATAGCAACCGTGATAATTTGGGATGCTAAACTACGAGATCGACCTTTTTCTTTTCTACTATATATTCTGCTTTTGTCAATTTAAAAAATAAAAAAAATAATATTAATTTAATGAATTACTTTTTTTTGTCTCCGTCTTCTGGAAGTTTTTTTTTAAAAAGAAACCTAAGCTATTTTACACGAGGTTTTGAAAGTGACAGTCGTAAACAACTAGGTAAAAGGTACTTTTTGCTTTTCTAGAATGAAGATTTAAACAATATCTAATCCCAGGAAATTCGCCATAAAACCCCTCAATGATATCAAAAGATTTTTTTTAAAGTTACATAACATTTACGATGTGAAATCTAAAAAGATGAAGAGAAAAAAATGATAACAAATGAGTTATTAGCCGGAAGTGCACGAAGCCGAACATCCGGTGTTCAAAAAAAACAGGGGAACTTTAAACTCAAGTCATTCAATCAACAAAAAGACTAAAAATATCTCTGATAATCAGACTTTAAATGCATAATCGATATTATTTCGTCAATAAAGCCATAAATAAAGAATATTTTATATTTATTTATTAAATAAATCAAATGCGAAGCAGAATGAAAATCCTGCATCTTTTTTCTTTATCTCAGCTGTTGTAGTGGGAGCTGCCATTATTTTTATAAACAATAAATAAAACACGAAAACATGGGTTTTAGATTCCTAGATTTTAATTCTCATTTATTGTACACTATAGAAGAACTCTTTATCTTTCAGAATATATAAGTATAAATATATTTTATAAATGATAATACGCTAAAAATATCAATCTTAACTGCTCAGGGGGTCATAATGGGAGCTGTCATTATTTTTATAAACAATAACTAAAACACGAAACATGGCTTTTAGATTCGTAGATTTTAATTTTCAGTCTGTGTACAACGTAGAAAAACTCTTCATCTTTCAGAATATATAGGTTTAGTATACATTTTAAAGGTGATAATATACTAAAATTGTCAATTTAAACTGCTCAGGGGGTTGTAAATAAAATAAATGGTGGTGTATACCTCTTCTCTTTTTTGACGATTTAGTTGTTTTTCTTGGTTTCATTTGAGATATTTAAAGAATAAATATTTTAAAATAAGGATGAATTTGTACTTGAGTAAGTGTAGATGTAAGTAAAACCAGATGCTGATAAATGGTCGACATTTAAAAACAAAGTAGAATCTTATATAAACAAAAACAATTTTCTTGCAAACACGCCCCTCTAAATAAAAAAAAGGATTTTTTTTTTGCAAAAAAGATGTTATGTGCACAATTCTGAGTAGATAAATATAACTAGATAGTTTAACCATAAACTGAGTGCAGTACAATTTAGACAGGGATGTTAATAAACATGAGGCTATAAGTAAAATAGACTTATTTACTTACCTAAAAGAGGATGTTATAACAGAAGAAGCCTTTAGTGAAAGAGAGACGGCGAAAAGCCGGTAAGAAACGAAGGAGTAGGAGGAGTTAAAGTGAGGGCTGGTATTAGCAGAAATTAACGACGGAGAAGGAAGAGCGCAACAGAGAGGGGTATTTTTTTTTACGAATAATCAATGAATTTATGTTGTTGTTACTAAATTAAAATTTGTAAAATTCGTGGTTATATTTGAATTTCCATGAGATGATTTTTTGTTTTTTCCTTCATTAATTCTCTTATTTCTTTTTATTTGAGTGCTCTTTTTAAAACATCGGACGGACATACAACGGACCAAAAATAACGGTACAGTTGAGTTTACTTATCACTCACTGTCACAGTTACGTTGTAAATAGAACCCCCCCCCCCCTCGTAAAATGTAAAAAAAAAAACATTTTTTTCTAAAAACTAACAAATTCTTGGAAGATTGTTAGGGTCTAACGGATTTAAAGGCATTAAAAATTACTGTCGAAAATGTTTTTTTCGACTTGGTTAACGGATGTGAATTTTGACCGATTTTTTTTTTGGGGGGGGGGGTCACAATCTAGGGAAGGTTGTCCAAATTGTAAATTTTCACATCCTCGCTCACTCGATGTTAAAAACAGTGCACAGACCTTCTAATGTTTAGCATCATGGTTGGGGGCGAAGAAAATATCCAATTCTACGAGCTCTAAAACAGTTATTTCAGTGTATTGAAAACCTATCTTAACATAATGTTAATTTTAAATCAACAAAATGCAGGAGACTTGGTGCTTGGTAGGTCTGATAATAGGAGGGAAACATTTTTTACAGGCATATTTTTTTCAATGCAGGAAATTCGTACAACTTCATTACATGTGGGTGGGGAGACAGCACTTTGCGAATGCGGGAGTCTCGCGCGAAATGCGGGAGACTTGGTAGGTGTGGGTGCACAAATAAAAAGAAATAAGAGAATCAATGAAAGAAAAACAGGAGTAAATACATGAATTTATTTGTTATTGATTTGAATAACTTAAATTGTTTTATTTATGCGTCGTTTTTAAACATCGAGTGAGCGAGCGTGTGAAACTGTACAATATCGGGATCACTTTCAAATTGCGCGATTTTATTATTTTTTAAAGAAGAAACATATCGGAGGCCGAAAAATATCTACCCGTGTTTCTGTAGAGTTCGAGCGGTTCCTTCCCATTCTCTTACTTACATTGATAAGTAAGTTCACTACTTCAAAGTTGTTAATAATGTAAAGAAATGTTTGTTCACGTATTATCAATTTCATCCGAGGTTTTATTAAAAAGTGACTGAACTCGTTCGCGTGGAACAGTCCATTGTTTCAAATGGTTGATAGGAGATATTTTTATCAGCAAAATTGTTACTTTTAAGTGGAAGAGTCCACTGTTACGGACAGAGAAACAAACAGAACTAGAAAGCACTCAGCACATACCTCTGTCAATACCATTGTCAGGGGAAGTAAATGTGCCTGGATCCGCGCCAAAATTTAAGATATTGTGTGAACAGACATTAACTTTTGGCGATATTATGTTGTATGGACATATAACTACGATGTATGGGAGGTCATTGTGCATGGATCCGCCCCAAGATTAATCACTTCTTCCGTAGCCTGTTGTCCACCCTTCCATGAAATTTGAAGATATCTTGTTGACAGTCATGAGCGTAAATGTATTAAAAAAAACAGAAAAATATCTCGCAATCAAAAAAATATTCCTGGATCCGCCCCAAAATTTAACCAACTCTTCCATGCCCTATTGTCCACCTATCCACACAATTTCAGTGTACTTTTGGGGATATCTTGGAAACAGAAAGACAGACACGACCGAATACATTTTAGAACATTTTAAAACATTCTATATTAGTGTGAAAAAAAGTATACAATTTGTATATACAAGCGCACATCATAACAATCATATTTACACAATATCTAGGGTCTTAAACCTTTGCGGTGGTGTAATAAACATCATAATTCTTTTTAAAATCATTTGCATCTGTTGATAGCACTACATATTCTGGTAATCTATTCCAAAGTCCTACCACTCTATTGCTAAAAAGGAATTTTCTGATATTCAATCTACTTCTATTTGATTCTACCGTATATGCATGGCCTTTCAGTCCCTTGTACTTCCTTTTAGTAAAAAATACATCAGGGTTTACTACTTCTAAACCATGCATAATCTTAAACATTTCTATTAAGTCTCCCCGATTTCTCCTATTTTCTAACAATGTTAATCCTAACACTTTTAGCCTATCCTCATAACTCATACTTTTTAATTCCAGTACTAACTTAGATGCACATCTGTGGACTTTTTCTAAAAGATTTTTATCTCTCTCCAAGTACGGTGACCAGGCCTGTGCACAGTACTCTAGGTGTGGACGGACATAAGTCTTATGTAGTATAAGGAACGACTCCTTGTTTATATATGAAAAGGTATGTTTAATCAGTCCTAGTACCCTGTTCGCCTTAGCTGCAGCACTGGCAATATACAACGGAGAATAATAGTTTATCAGTTACTATGATACCAAGATCCTTTTCATCATTTACAATATCTAGTATATTTCCGTTCATACAGTAATCGTAACACAGATTTCTATTTATCCTCATTCACTTTTTTCTGTTTGAAATATCAAAAAAGGTCTCATATATGACTATTGATTAAAAAAAATATTGATCACATGCTTTACTACATCTAAACCATGCATAATCTTGAACATTTCTATTAAGTCTCCCCAATCTCTCCTATTTTCTAATGATGTTAACCCTAACTCTTTTAGCCTATCCTCATAACTCATACGTTTTAATTCTGGTACAAACTTGCTCGTCTCTGGACTTTTTACCTCTCCAATTTTATTGGCAGAGGTAAATAGTCACCCTGTTCATTATATAGATAGATTAATAATCGTGCTAGTGCCGGCCTGGAAACCAAGCAATCAATCAATCAATCTACTCCTCGTGCTCTCATTGTGCATAGAGATCTGATTGGGTACTAAAACTAACAGTAACTTGTAAATGTGGTATTATCTACACTGGAGAAACGGGCTTCCCCCTCAAGGTCAGACTTGATGAACACAAGAAGGCCATAATCAGGGGCAAGATAGATAAATCGGCTATGGCCGACCACATCTGGAGAGAGAACGGCAAGCATCTTCCTCTTTGGGAGGAAGTCCAGATTATCGACAGAGAACGTTGTTGGAAGCAGAGAAAAATCAAAGAGGCAGCTCACATCAAAATGTCGACTAAATGCATTAGCCAGACAAGCGCGGATTTCAACCCGATGTGGCTTCCACTTCTCAACAAATCTAAATCCGATAGGACAAAGACACAGAAACACCAGGGCCATGCGCTATAAGGGCTACCCCCCTTTAAACATAATTTCTCTTTAACCCATAACACTCGGATTGGATCCGAGAATGGATCGGCCAAAACGTTGTGTTTTATAAACACAAATAACAAGAAGGAGTTCAATCGTCCGAAGAACCATTTTAATAACAGTAACTTATTTCATTAATATTTTTTGAGGGAGGCATGAATCCAAATATTCCTGTGCTTTGATTCCTCAGCTAATTG
This sequence comes from Architeuthis dux, assembly GCA_006491835.1. Taxonomy (NCBI): domain Eukaryota; kingdom Metazoa; phylum Mollusca; class Cephalopoda; order Oegopsida; family Architeuthidae; genus Architeuthis; species Architeuthis dux. The sequence goes on from VCCN01006896.1 coordinate 6,269,869, forward strand.
TTTTGAGGTTAGAAAGTTATTTTACAAAACAATACTCTGATCAAAAAGTTTTAAAAAAACAAAAATGAGAGTTATGCTGTAGACAGCTCAGATGTTATTGACTGCAACTGTGGAGCCGGGGGGAACCAGATGCCCCCCACCCCAACTTCTTCAAGACCAACTCTTGTAATTTATGCAGAAATTAAGAGAAAACCGTGGGGGTAGGGGTAGGGTGCGGCTAGTCTGGCAGAAAGACAGAAATAAATATAAAAAATTTACAGTGACGGTTACATTTTTGACAAAACTTAGATACATATGTAGCAAAGTTTCGGCAGCAGGACTTATCGGAAATGCGAAATACGTGTGTGTATACTTGCCACAAACATGGCTATTTTTAGCCTTTTTTTAGATTATTCTAGCCATTTAAAAGATTTATGTTTTTAGTGTATTTTGGCATTTTTTTATGCCTTTTCGAGGTCGATTTAGAGCGAAAAACCTTTTGAGTTAGCAACACTGCCTAGACCCCCCCAAAAAGTTTGCAGCAATCCTCGCAACCCAGGTGTCTCTGTACATCTGCACCAGGTGTAAGAGGAACTGCCACTCTCAAATGGGACTATACAGCCACACCAGGCGATGCCTGGACCCAAAGTTCTGACTACATTCTGGGGGCACATCAGTTATGGTCTCCCCGAGACTAAGCCGTCAATGAAATAGTGATCTTAAGATTAGTTAGGGTTAATTAAAGTCAAAAGTGCTATCTGGAGGGTTATAAATTAACCAACTACAAAAAGTTCAAAATGCTGCTGCTCGGTTAGTTTTGAAACGTAGGAAATGTGAGTCAATTAGGACCAGCATTATCGGCCTACATTGGCGTAGGAGAGAAGAAAAAGTTGTGTTCAAAATTTTAATTACAATATTCAAATGTCTGCATGATATGTGCCCTTATGAACTCTGTGCTCTTATTAACATCTGATATTTAGATGGTTTGATTTTAGAACTTGTCTTTATGAATATGATTTATGGGCACAGGAGTTTTAGCTATATAGCATCCAGACTTTGGATTCAATTACCCTATGATATCCGGAACATACATATATGTGCAAGGTTTAAATCAAAAATAAAAACTTTCTTGTTTCGAGACTTTCATAATTATATGAACACAGTAAATAAATACACTTTGTAACTATAGCTCTTGCCCTGTTTTGTAAAAAAAACTTTATTGACAAGTTGTACTTTCTTCTTACTTTTCTTTAATAGGCCTTATATTTTTACTGCAATTGATTGAATATGTTTTCAAGTGCTTTTGTCCAGTGGGGACTTAAATATTGAGGTTCCCGAGAAAGGGCGCTTTTTATAAATGCATTTATTATTATTATTAAATTTCACAGTAGTATTTTTTTTTAGTTTAAAAAAAATGAATGTAATTTTTTTTCACATGAATAAAAAAAAAAATAGGATGGTGGCTTATCATTGCCAGTATGCACACTTCCGTCAATTCAAATGAAAGCTGTTTCACATCTCATTGATGAGAAACAATCATAGAATATTCAAGGTTTCCTGAAAAAGCTTGCATTGTTGTTTTGCGGTTATCTTCCACAATTAGAAACCATCAACTAGAACTGCCACCAAAACTGTCAGCATAGGTTACTTCAGTTTTTAAGTTGGGCTGGATGGCTGGATATCTAAAACTGTCACCAAAGCTGCCAACATAGGTTTCTTCAGTTTT
>VCCN01006896.1:6283451-6298183 GCA_006491835.1 Architeuthis dux
ATAATCATCAATGTAGGTATCATCATCATAATCATCAATGTAAGAATCATCATCAATGTAGGTATCATCATAATCATCAATGTATGTATCATCATCATAATTATCAATGTAGGTATCATCATCAATGTAGGTATCATCATCATAATCATCAATGTAGGTGTCATCATCATCAATGTAGGTGTCATAATCATCATCAAAGTAAGTATTTTAATTTCAGTTTTTATCATCATCATCATTTCCACACCAGTAGTGACTGGTGGCTTCCACTGGAGATCAAGTGACAGCAAGTCCCCTCAATACTCCAGGACTCTCCTCAGTATTCTAGCTATTATTATTAGACTGTACTTACTTATAAGTCAATATATGATGTGTGTAATTTGAAAATAAATTCAACATTTTAAATGTCTCGATATACGCACTTAAGTGTGTAGCACTGTTTACATAGACTTCTTCTTCTTCTTCTTCTTCTTCTTCTTCTTCTTCTTCTTCTTCTTCTTATCATCATCATCATCATCATTATTATCATAATCACTAGTCTAACAAATTGTATTTGAAAACTAATTAAAGTACTTATTATCTTTTATAAGTATATTAACGTGTGTACAAATACATACTAGCTAATTTGAAGATAAATTAAACATTTTTTAAAAATCTGTGTCAATATACACACCTAAGTGTGTAATACACTGTAACAATGTGTGTATATCGGTGATTAAACATTTTAATTAAAACAAATTACGTATAATAAAGAAATAAGTAAAAACAACACCTTTTATTTATTGCTAATATTTTGATAAATAATTCTCCTTAATTAGGTTTTATTTTTCATCACACACGCAGACGTATGTGTATGTGTGTGCGTGTGTGCACGCGCGTATGTGCGTGTGTGTGTGTGCGAGTGTGCGCGCGTGTGTGTTGACAGTATTTTCTTTTCGAGTGATAAATATTTTATCTTTCAAATTGTAACAAATGGGAGAAGGAGGAAGTATAATTGTTTTGTTTTGTTAAGTTTAATCTGATTAATGATTATTGTCATTATTGGGTTAACTTTGTTTGTTTTTAATCTTTTTTGTGGTCCATATTGTTTATGTATGAGATGTTAGCACACAAAACAAAAAAGACAGACTATACATAACAAGGCTGAAAGTCAGACCATAGAGGCGCTAGTTCGATCTCAGGGATTCCTTTAAGAGCCCCCACTCCGCTTTCAAAGCTCCTTCATTTAACAGCCCCTTCCTTTAAGCCCCATCCTATGAAATTCTGTTTCGATATGTCAGTCAGTCGGTGCAGTGACTTATAGGTGCTAAATGCACCAAAAAGGAGCTGGATCTAGCTCCAAACGAGCTAAATCAGCAAATTTTATTTCGATATGTCAGCCTGTCAATCAGTGACGGTCATAGGTGCTAGAGATGCTGGCGCATCCAAAAACATACACCCGCACACACACACACACACACACACACACACAAATACATTATTGTAATGTATAATGTATTGTACATTACAATAATGTATTTATGTGTGTACATGCATCTGTATGTATGTACAACTGTACATACACATACATATATATGTATGCGTGCATGCATGTGTATATGTATGTACAATTGTATATACATATAGACATACATGTATGTATGTGTATATGTATGTACACGTGTGTATATATGAATGTACAATTGTATATACATATACACATACATACACAAACACATACATAAATAGAGGTACAATTGTTATGGACACAGATACATACATATATACATTATATAAATATGTCTATCTCACTTTCTTTCTTTAGAGAAAGACATACAGACAGACATTGTCGGAGTGGTACCCTTTTTTTATTTGCTTGCACCCCCCCCCCTAAAAATCAACTATGCGTAATTCTGTGACACTGACCTGACAGGTACACTGTTTATATTGCACACACACACACACACACACGAGCACACGCACAGAGACTATAGATATATAGATATATAGATATATAGATAGATAATGAACATATTAAGATAGATGGATAGATAGATAGAAAATGAACAGATTAAGATAGACAGACAGACAGACAGACAGACAGACAGACAGACAGACAGATAGATAGATCGATAGAAGAGACCGAGATAGATAGACAGACAGACAGACATATAGATAGATAGATAGATAGATAGATAGAAGAGACCGAGATAGATAGGCAGACAGATGAACAGATAGAAGAGACAGAGATAGATAGACAGATATATATATAGACTGACAGACAATTAGATAGACAGACGGACAGACAGACAGATAGATAAATAGATAGACAGATAGATAGAAGAGACTGAGAGATAGATAGATAGAAAGGACTGAGATAGACAGACAGATAGACAGATAGATAGACATACAGACAGATAGACAGATAGATAGACAGTCAGATAGATTGACAGATAGATAGACAGACAGATAGATTGACAGATAGATAGATAGACAGACAGACAGATAGATATATTGGCAGACAGACAGACAGATAGACAGTCAGATAGATTGACAGACAGATAGATAGATAGATAGACAGACAGATAGACATACAAACATATAGATAGATTGGCAGACAGACAGACAGACAGACAGACAGATAGACAGATAGATAGACAGACAGCTAGACAGACAGACAGATAGATATCATATTGTATACTAATACACCTATGCTGATACGTTTAATAATACATTGTATAAGAAAATGACAAGTTGTTTTTAGTTACAAATTAAAGTGCGCGCAGGTGCGTGTGTGTCCCTAGCGTTGTATACACACAGTATCGTTTTCACTCTTTCATTGTTAAAATTAAGGTTTCCTCTGTCTATAAATCATGTGTGTGTGTGTGTGCCTGTGTAGGTGTGCGTATGTGTGTGTTTATGTATGCCTGTGTGTGTGTGTTTGACTGGAGTAATGATTTACTAACTTAGCTCGGGTATATCACAATTAGAATATATAGATTATTAAGAGAGTAGCTAAAGAAAGAAAGGGGGGTGGGGACAGAGACTAAGTCTTTTTAGTCTGTGCGAGTATACTCCCGCCCCTCTCTCCACCCCAACCCCACCCGACACGATCTCTATCCCACCCCTATCTCCACCCAGACATTCATCTGAGCCTTGTTGTGACGTAATCAGACTACTGCTGCTGCTGATTCTGGTTTACTCGCTATCCTCACCGATAGTAGTAGTAGTGTTAGCGGCGGCCGTATTAACAGCGTTAGTGGTGGTAGTTGTAAAAAGAGAATAAGTTTCGGTCTCTACACCGCTACAGATTTTACATGTACATTAAGTAACTGCAGCCGGAAGAGCACATAAAAGGCCCGTCCGATGCCGAGTTTTCTATACGTAGGTTCGAACCCGAGTTTTCTTTTTTTTCTTAATAAAAATAAAACAACATGGTTACCAGCTGAGCCTTCCCTTCTTTTGCCAGTCGGTGTGTGTGTACATAGTATCATTTTGGTATTGTAGACTATATGTACGAGACTGACGTCAAATGGGTAGAGGAAATGATAGCCTTGTTCAAGGTCAATAATTTTTTTGTGGGCTCGATATAGTGAAATATACTGATATAGAAACAACGACCACACTACCGAATGAGCCGCTTCCCTTGTAGAAGAATTAGTTGGGTTTTTTTTTGTAACACTCAGTTATCGCGTGAGTTAGCTGTACACGACTGACCACAAACATTGGGGGGGACTGAGAGATATCTTTAAAGGTTTACATGACATTTCTAGGAATTGGTTCCGTGTCGTACGTCATTTTACGAGCAGCGACGTCTTTATTGGCTGAGCAACCACAGACAAACCTAAATATCTATAATTATATGTATAATAAGTTTTATCATCACAAGACTGACTGCAAGTAAATAGAGGGTACGAGACAATTCTCAATGTCAAGCTGGTCTTGTCTGGTATCGATCCCGGTGTGAATATTGCTAAAAACCCAACGTTCTTACGACATGAGCCACGGCACCAAAAGTTAGCGGGAACAATGTCTATCGTTCGGATAGCAATAACTTTATCCCTACTAGACTGACCTCACTGGGAAAAGGGTGCGGAAGACTTGCTTATTGAGTGCATGGTCTGGTTTGGGGATCGATTTATTGTCGGGTGTTAAAAAAAGATCGATGTCTTTATCGGATGAGCCGTGATCGGTACCCCCGGTGTGGTAGTATTAATAGATTTCATCGTAGCAGCAGCAGTGGTGATAGATGATAGTAATAGTAGTAGTAGTGGTAAATGGTTGCGCGTCGTGATGGGTAGGAGTATGGTTGAGTGAGGGAGGGGTGCAGTGCCCGAGAGGAAGGTTGGAGAAAAAGAAGGTGTGTGTCTACTGAGGGAGTAGGAGGAAAGAAAGGGATGGAGGTGTAGGCAGGCAAAGTGCGTGAATTGGCGTTTGCGAGTGTTACGGAAGCAACAAGCAGCTGAGCTGAAGTGGTGCTGCCATGTTGTCGAGAATTGTGGGAACGTGTAGCAAGCAAACTGGGTCAGCCTCTAATGATGGATGAAACTCGGTCACATATTAAGACCTTTCGAGACACCTCAGATGGTAAGTACTTTTTGGAGATTTATATATATATCCAGACACCACACACCTATATAGAGCTATATGTATATATACACGTCCATCCGTCCATCCATACATACATATATACTATTATACACACATACACAGACACGGACACCGACAACTGACAGACATGTATATATTGTATATATAGAGATGTATTTATATATATATATGTATGTTACAAACACACGTATAGAGCTGTATGTATATATACATTTCCACCCGTCCATCTATCTATCTATATATATATTTATACATACACATACGTAGACGCGGACAGACATATATTTTATATATATGACATGTATGTTACATAGATACACACACTGTCAAACCACGACCCACCAAACTTTTTTTTTTAAAACCCAGACAGTTGACCCTTTCGTCCTTAGGACATGTTCCCTAACCTTTTCATATGTCATATTTTTCGGACCTTAGCGAGAAGAACACTTTGGTCTTTAAAAAAAAAATATTAATCTTTTTATTTCTTAAATAAAATCTGTTTTTCCAATTTCTTGTTTTTCTTTCAGGATTTTTCTCATAATCTCAACTTTCAACGCATGTGTTTTGGTTATAAATATTTGTTTTCCTACAAAAAAATACCCCTTTTCCCCCTTTTGCTATCTCCTAGTTTGCTTGTTTTTATTTTTATTAAAAAACGTGGGTTTACCCAGATTAGTCGGTGCGTGCTTTTTCGACCATCTCTATGTTGTACTAGTTTTTTTACTCATCGTGTGCTAACTATGTTATTAACTAATATTATACATACCGTATGTGTGTGTAATGTTCTGTGTGTATAATCTGGAATATATACAATAAATGTTGCGTAAAAATGTGTCACGGTGTGTTTTTGTTAGAGTATACGCAGTCGCGCACCGACCGCGTATGTGATTGTGTGTGTGCGTTTTTTCGCAATAGTGTGTTATACTAAAAGCCGACTTTTTTCTGTGTTACTTTCTTGCGTAATAAATGTGTACCCATAACAGCGTGTAATTACTTTTTCCCAGTGGTCAGTGTAAAAATAAATCTGAATCCCCTGCGAGGGAGTACACCGTGTACATTTAACACACTTTTTTTTAGTGCTTGTTTTAAAACAATGTTTGTTTTGCGTGCGTGTTACAATTGTACCCGTACCCCATTTATTTGTGTTACGTCGTATGTGCAGCGTATGAGGTGTACTTAATTTAACATATAGGTGTCTCCCCACCACTATTTTTAATGCGTTTTATTTGTATGTATAGATCAATGTACTCTGGTCTAAAATATCTATCCTGGTCTACTTGTTTGTTTGTTTATGCGTGTGATTTTTGTCGCACCGTATGTATGCGTGTGTGTGTGCCCCTATCTGTATGTGTGTCCGTGTTTCTGTGTCTGTGTGTGCCCGTGTCTATGTGTGTGTGTGCCGGTGTGTGTGTGTCTGTGTGTGTAAAATGTGATATAATCCATTGCAGACACGACTGACTGTGTTAGGCTTTGTTTAGGAATTAGGTCAGCCAGTCCGATATCACTTTCTCAAAACAACTTCACAATTTGCCTGACCTCTCCAAAATTTAAAAAAAAATGATAATAATTAATTATTCGATTAATTGAGGAAAAATGAAATGAAATTAAATTTAATTTAAAAATTTTTTACAACAAACTCTTCTTTAAAAACAGCTCGCGTTTTTTTAGTAATTTCACTTCAAACAAAACAACCCAGACATGTTCCTTCCTAGTTAGTTAATAGTTATCAGGTCGCATTAAGATACAATAAAACAAAATATTTAAAAAAAAATAAAACCACGAAAAAAGAGGGAGAAAAAGATATCAACTCGAAAACTTCGCACCAGAAAAAGTCTGTGTCTAGGCTCTTACGGGTCATCTCATTTGCAAGTAGGTCAGAACATAACTAACTATTTCACAATCAAGGTGGAAGTGAAAGCAGATCCCTTAATTTGGGGTCATTTTTAGATCGCCAGGGACTATTCAAGATGTCTAAAGATAGCAGATCGAGGCCCCGATTATGTAACTTTGTATAGTTTTGGCGGTCGAAAAGGCCATTTCTCTCTCTGACGATGGACAATCCCGTTTGAAACTGACATGAACTAAAGAAGTACTAAGTAGCCCACCACGTGCCCTGAGTTGAAAAGATTCTCAGACACTACCATGCTGTCGTTTGCAGGAATAAAATAAGACGGATGGTCGAACATTTCAATACATTTTTGGGGGCCTTTTTTTTTTGCAGATTAAATTTTTCTAAAAAAATAATCCTGAAATAAAAATCAGATTTTCACCAACCCTTTAGAAATTGCGTTTTTTTAAAACAATTTTTAATTTTTTAACTTAACAAACGGAACTGAACTAGATATTTCTTTCTTCGGCACAATGTAAGGAAGGTGGTCCCAAATTGTAAAATCTCACACCCTCGATGTTAAAAACGACGCACGAATAAAAAAAAGAAATAAGGGAATTCATGAAAGAAAAATAAATGCAGAAATCGTATTGTTACTGCTTTTTAAAAAATAAATTCAATTGTTAAATTGTCTTTTTGTGCGCCGTTTTTAACATCGGGTGAGCGAGGGTGTGAAACTTTATAATCGGGACCACCTTCCCTACATTGTGTCAATTTCTTATCTTAACTGAACTAGATATTTCCTTCTTCCCCGAAGAATGCTAGAGATACACCGGGTGACTTGCTTTTATTTAAAAAAAACAAACAATATAGATATAACCAGTCTCCGCCCACAGACTGTATTGTTTTGGCTGTTATTAGGTAATAACCTTGTTTTAAATTGTGACATGACTTGAGTGTTTGTTGTTTTGTGTCTCTCTTTCCTCTTCTTGTTATGTTAACTGTCCTGTCCCAGTTTTCATGTGATTGTGGTGTGTGACATAAAAAAAATATGAGAAGACGTTTACAAATTCTACATAACTTACAAGTTGTAATAAATTAACCTAGTTTAAAATATTAACTTTTTCTCTGATTTAAAGATTTAAACTTAATTTAAAAAAGAAACCTTATTTTTCAGTTTAAGCTAGTTTATTCATTTTACTTATACTAAACTTACTTTTTGCCTGTGATGTAAGTTGTTTTTCATTTCCAGACAATGAAATATCCTAGTTCATATCTATGTCAGTCTGTTTCTACCTAGCTCTACCCACCTATTTATATCTACCTATTACTTTAAAAAGACGTTTACACATTCTACATACTTGTAATAATTTAACCTAGTTTAAAATATTTCACTTTTTTTTAAATAAGTAATTTTATAATAAAAAAACAACTTTATTTTTAGCTTAAAGCAAGTTAGTCGTTTTTTTTAATTAGTTATACTACTACTAAACTTATTTTTTGTCTGTGATGTTTTTCAGACAATGAAATCTGCGGTTGTCTAAAAATTGTTATGTATATGTAAAAGTCGGTATCTTCAAACGTATCGAAACCGATTATATTATCTACTTATCTAACACTATGTTCATAATATCTATGTCAGTCTGTTTCTATCTATCTGTGACTTAAAACAGACATTTGCAAATTCTACATAACTTACGAGTTGTAATAATTTAACCTAGATTTAAAAAACAAATTTTAAATGTATAATTTAATAACAAAAATAAACTTTATTTTTAGCTTAAGCAAGTTATTTGTTTTATTTTTTTTTTTAACTTATACTACTACTAAACTTTTTTGTCTGTGATGCAATTGTTAGGTCACAATGAAATCTCTCAGTTGTCTAAAATTGTTATGGAGATGAAAAAGTCGGTGTCTTCAGACATATCGAAATCGATTCTCTCTCTTTCTCTCTGTCTCTGTCTCTCTCTCTATATGTATATATATATGTATGTATGTATGTGCTTAGCTTCTGTGTGTATGCAAGAGTCTGTGCTTGATGATCGTTGTCCTGGGCCACGTATTAACATGAATGTTAATAATAAATACGCAATACTTTTCTGCTAGTTAGTGACTTAGTAGTAGTAATATTAGTTATACGAACTGATTCAGTACCTTTCTTTACACACGTAATAAATCAGAAATCTATTCTGAAGACAAGGTCGATACTTAAAAAAACATCTTAATTAATACTTAGATTTTTTTCATTTGTCAAGTTTCTTTGTACACTCCCGCTATTAATTAAAAATAACTCTTTTCTAAAAACTCCTTTTTTCATTTTTTTTTTTGGGGGGGGGGACATTTTTTTGTTTTTCTAACCTGCTTTTTATTTATTCGTTTTAAACATGTTTTTTTTGTTGTTTTTTTTTTTAAGAAACGAAGACCTAGTTTAAATCGACTGTAACGTTTTTAGACTCTCTAGGGAGAAAGATTACTTTACGTAAAAAGAAAACTGTGTTACCCTACTTTTTTTCCCTCTATTGAGGGCAGTTGCGATTTTAAGCACATGGGTCTATGTTACGTAGACTCTCTGTACGAACTCAATTACCGTGAAGAAAGAAAAAAAAACTCGCAACTGGATTATTGCATAAAAGGCATTTGCTCTAATTTAAAAACTAGCTCGAATTGTATTTGCTTTTTTTTAGCCTAATAATTAACCCCTCCCCCACAGATTATTATTTTCGGGAAATGAAAAATACCTTATTGCATAAAGGCTGTTTTGTTTCCTGTTTAATTCCTTTATGAATTTGGGTGAATGGATTATTATGAGCTGTCGTCTTTTTTAAATGACCTCTTTAACTAATCTTTTATTTATTTATTTTAAATCTTGCGTCATTTCATGGTCTTATATGGAAAACTGTTTTTAGAAAACTTTCCCTGGGTTTTATTTTTAATTTCTGGGAATAGTTTTGATGTTTATTTCGTGAATTAACCTTGTTTAATGTTTTAAATCGGTCATTTCCCTCTTCTTTTCTCTGGGAGAAAGTGAAGTAGGCTAAAAAAAGCTGAACGATTTAAAATTTAAAAAAAAAAAGTCTTTCTTTTTGTGTTGTTGGGTCATAATAGCTTTTATCTCTAACCTTGTCTACGACTTGTATATTGGAGTGAGTGTAAAAAAAAAGGTTAATTTTAGATATTAACAGACTGCACAGACTACTAATTTAGTATTGATGTCTTTTTGTCTTGGTCGCGTTGTCAGAAGTTTTCCTTTTCATTGTTAAAAAACAGGAAGGTTAGAAAGAGAAGAGGGGAAGAAGAAGAAAAAGAAGAAACATTAAAGATTAAAGAATCACATAAAACGGAAACTTTCTTTCTACCTTTTCAAGTGAAATGTCTTTTTATTTTTCTAGTTCAGAAAATCTGCGTATTTGGTCCCTTGGAAAATAGGACAAAAGAATAAGGTTAGGTTTTTCAGGAAGTTTAATTAATTCAAATTGGTTAATTAATAAGGAAAACAGGTCTGGTTAGTCACTCGATAGAAACCAACGTCTTTTGGCAGCATGCCGTGTTGGGGGTGATCAATTAAAAAAATTGGAAAAAGGGGTGATTTATTAATGAAAAAGTTAATTTTCTTGCCTTTTTGGGGAGCAGTGATCACTAAAAAAAAGTCTGAATAAAAAAACAAGGTGGACACATTTAAACTAGTGATCAATTTAGCATAAACTTACATTGCAAATTGATCCCCACCCTAAAAAACTATTTAAGGTGGAATTTAAAAAAAAAGGGATGATTTATTAATGAATAAGTTGCCTTTTTGGGGGCAGTGAACACTAAAAACTGGACACAAACTAGTGAGCAATTTAGTATAAACTTACATTGCAAATTGAACCCCACACTAAAAAACTATTTAGGGGGAATTAAAAAAAAAAAGAAGTTTTTTCTAGCCATAATAAGGAGTAAATGTTTAAATTTTCAGCCCTCTAGCTCTATTGGTGCGGCCTGTACGCGTAATACATAGCCAGCCAGCCGTACCAACTTAAAAACTGAAGAAACCTCTGGTGACAGTTCTGGTTTACAGTTTCTGATAAAGAAAACAAGAAGAAAAGACTTTGAATGTATGCAAGGAATTTCTCGTCTCTCTTTTTCTCATCTTACATCAGAAATCTGTTGAATAGTTCGTTATTCCTCTTTTGTGCGGGTATTTGCCCACCCCGCATCATCCTCTTACACAGACACAGTTCCTCTTACCTAACATTAGCAGAACCTACCCGGATGGTATCTGCGACGGGTGGATCGTAAGGTACTAAAAGCAAATATGTATTATGGAGAATTTTAATACTTTTTGTTGTGGAATGAACGAAAATGCCTTTTTTGAAAAACCAGAAAGGACGTTGGATGAAAGTTGATGGGATTCTACTAACAAGGAGATCTGTCGGTAGGGAAAAAATAATTAATAATAATTAATAATAATGTGTTAGAAAAAAAGGAATTCTTCTGTCATTCTTTTCTCGTAGTAATGTGTCTTTCTTTCTTTTTTTTCACTTAAACTCTTTTTTTCTTCTTGTTCATATTGACCGATTTAATACAATTTTTTAGCAATTTCAGTGAAATTTATTTTGTCTAGGTATTTCTTTTAAAGATTTTCTATTTTTAAAAAGATTTTCTGTTTTTTAAAGATTTTTCTATTTTATTTTTCTATTTAAAAAAAAAGAAATGTCATGACTATAGACAATCGAAAGAGAAAAAAGAAAATACCCATTTACAAAACATGGGTTTTAGGGTCAAGTTAGAGGGGGGCCTCGGGCACTGGACGAGCCAAACTTTTTCTACTTTCGTTCAAGTTTTAATTTTCTTTATTTTTTTTCAGATTGTTTTTCTTTACTTTTATTGTAATCGATTTAAAACTTGTCAGAGCATGTTTTATAAAAAAAAATAATTCAAGCCAAACCACAATCCTTGAAAAAGAAATAATCTTGTTTTTTTTGGAGGGGGGGGGGCATCTTTTCTTTCTTTTTAATTATTCCGTCTGTCGATAAGTGTTTTTTTTAAAATCTTTGGGGGTGAAGAAGATCATCACCTTTTCTGTCTGCGACGGGATAAAAGACAGAAAAAAGTGTTACATATTTATTCATGGGTTTCAATTTATTTTCCTGTTTGTGAGGTTAAAATTAATGATAAAAGACAAAAGTGTCCCAAGTCCAAGTTATCAGAAAAATGCACTGACTGTCTCGAAAAATATTAGAACAAAGAAAAGGTTAACTACTACTACTACTACTACTACTACAAAATTATGGCTAAATCATCATCCACGCTTATTAGTTGATTAGCTAATCCAGGGATTTAGGTTAATCTGTGTTGTGTACAACAGAATAGCAAACAAACTCCTAAGTCAAGGTACGCGATGGTAAATTTTTAAAAAAGTGTTAATAGTTAACATAACTAGTATTAGTTAAGTTATGGAACTTTTACTTAACGTTTTTGATGGCATATAAGAACCCCCCCCCTTTTAGCTGGGAATATTAAGGAAGAAAAAACGTATTTCCCTGAATTCCTATCACCCAGTTTTTTCTTTTAACCCCCCCTCCCCCAAGCAGGGTTGCCATTTTGGCCATTTTATGGCTAAATTTGACCTTTTTGAGACGCATTCAGCCATGAAGTTTTTGGTTTGGCCATTTAAAATTTTTTGGTCATTTTGACTTTATCGCATTAGTATTTTTAATAAATTCTTATATTTGGTGTGTACTGCAGTATTGCAATGTTTTATAAATAATCATTATTATCAATTTTGTTTTACTACTAATTCACCGTCTTCATCTTAATTTTTCGGTTGCTTTTTCTCGCAACTTTACCCGGGCCATCATCTAATAAAAATAAATAATGGCTTTTATAAACATTTGGCCATTTTTTGGCGTCTTTTTGGCCAGAAACGTCTCCAACAATCTGGCAACCCTGCCCTCGAGTTCATGCCAATGTGGGGCTGGACAATAAAGGTTACGTTTACCTTTTGAGCCATTCTTTTTGGGGTTGTCTTAGACACCGTCAAATAAGGTACTGCCTTCATTCTGTTTATTCTTTCCTCTTTTAGAAGAAAGAAAGAATTCATTTTAGTTTCTAGGACATTACATTATATTTCAGATCGGGTTGACCTTTTTCCACGAAACACGGTATCTTGTACTTTGTTCACAAATATGGTGCACAACAACTTTTTTTAAAACTCGTATTTCCTTAATAACTTTATTAAAAAATATTTTATAGGATTTTGTTTAGTTTTAAAAAAGGTTTTAATCAGTATTGCAGAAAAACTTAAAATTTGTATTTTGACTTAAGATTTTGAGTCATTTTAAATTTCTTTTTTTGTGTGAAATCGTTTCATTCGACTGAATTTTGGGGGTCAAGCCCCCCCCCCCTTCGTTAAAAGTGGGACAAAAGCCCCTTTTGCTTTTAGTTAAATAAAAACACGATGTAAGTAATTGGTGACAATATTAAATGTTACCTTAAGGAAAAGTGTTTATCTGGCCTCATATTCTAATCACACCTTTTTAAAGGCTTGGGGTTATTAGGGTTGGATTGTTCATAAACAACAAATAATTTTTAAAAAATATTTAAAAATTCCGTATATTATTTTTCTAAAGGGGTTTGCCTCTGCGGGTGTTTTGTCCCGGACCGGAGGATTGTCCTATACTGGAATTTTTCGAATGTTTCTTTCTCTTTCCTGTGTTAATGTTCTAAATTAAAAAAAAAAACACAAAAAACCCCACAAAACCCCCAGCTTTCGAGATGTGTTCTAGATATTTAAAGAAATCTTTTCACCTTTTCTTTTATGGAAATCTGAACTTTTAAAAACGATTTTCAGAAGTCGGACACTCTTTCTTACGATGTTTGCTTACATATAAGTTACTACTAAGTACCACCAGTCTGGTCGATGCGACCTTCTCTTGTAATTCGGTTGAATTATTGGTGGAATCTCGCTGTGAACTAAACTTCGAGTTCCACGGTTCGATATCCAGTGAAATTTAACAGGCAGTCAATCTTGGATAGACAACGTCACACACTCGTTTATTACTTGGAAACTGGGGCTCTTTAGCTGTGGTAAGTTTTTCTGTGAATCTATTCTAATTCTGTTTCTGTTAACATGTTCAAAAACAACCTAACAAAAGAAACTTAAACTAGCTTACCACACAAATATAAACATTTCTAAAATACTCACACCTTAAATGCCAACCCCAATTACATCTGTTAGATGGATTTTCAGTTGGTCCTACTCTTTATAACTAATTGAATTGTTAAACCAAGGTTTATAGTTATTCAAAGTTTTTTGCTTTCGAAAAATAACTCACAGGGAAGAGATTAAAGCATTGGATCTCTCTGGGATAGAAATAGTTAGGTGTAACCATAATTCAACATAAGTTCTTTTATCTTCAAAGCCAGATGAGTTTGGTCTGTTTAATTGGCACCAGGGCCGGAACATGGGCAATCGCCCAGGGTGCCAAGTGCTAGGGGGCGCCTGGGACAGTAGGACTTTCCAAATACAAATAACAACAGACAGAATAAGGAAATTCCCTGTTGATATGAAGTCAGATTTTTCAGGAATATCTGACAGTTGAATACTTTCTGTTGTGGCGAAACAAAGAGCAAATGAAATTTACCTGATTATTGTTATAGACATTTTATTCCAATATATTTATTCCATTATTTTTCTCACAACAAAACGTAAATAAATACGATAATAAATGGCGCCGAAGTTCACTAGGGCCGGCCCTTGGCTGGCACTCTGGGTATTGCAGTAACAATGGGGGGAAAAGTGCACAGAAAAGGGGTAGAGTCAGGGGCTCGGCAATAGCCAAGGGTACTGGACAATCTCTTGATGATCCACCATGCGACCTTGAATCGTATGTGGGTACCCAATGGAGTCCGTAGCCTGACACAATTATTAGCTGAATTTTGATCTGAAATTTTCACTGTATAATGTCCGATCTAAAATGTGAGAAGCGTTGTGTTAAGTGCATTGGTAAGGAAGGGAATTATGTTGAAAAATAAATGTTGTGTAAAATAAATTATGCTATGGACTTATTGATGTACCTATATATTTAATTTAAAAAAAAAAGAATTCTTGTAAAATTCATAACTCCCAAGAAAATTTTTTTTTTTTTTAGCTTTTTATATACAATAAACAGATTTGGAAAGAAAAACACGGAAAAAATTCTTGATATTGAAATGTAGTGATGTTTTTATATATTTTTTTTAAGAATCTATATTGTGAGGTGCAGAGTGTCTGAATGGTTAATAGAATCGAGTTCAAACTTTGCACTAATGCCCTTGGGAAAGGCATGAATCCATC